>JAXQQM020076262.1:0-135733 GCA_034641835.2 Pinus albicaulis | reverse complement strand
TCAAAGAGGGTGACTGGGCTCTCTTGTTTGATTCAAAATTCAAGGATTTTCAAGGTAAATTTCAGACACATCGGCTTGGGCCATATGAAATTGTTGAAATTTTTGATAACGGGGCAGTCAAAATTAGAACTATAGATGAAGAAAAGGTCACTTTTCTTGTGAATGGTCATAGACTGAAGCTATACCACAAGCCACTCTCAAGAGAAGAGTTTGTCAAGAAGTTCCAAAAAAGTAATGATGTGAAGTTAATGAAGAAGAGTCTCTCTTCTTCATCAACTTGATTAAATTTTCTGAAGCAGTTCTTTTTGAAAAAAATAAATAAAATAAAATAAAGGTATAAACATGAAAACCAATCATTGATTGGCATGTTTATACAGAAAAGATAGGGTGAAAATCAGAGTCTCTCTGACACTCTAACTTTTCCCATTTTTGTTTTTACAAGCAGCTGTTACAAAAATCATAAGTTCAGTTCCATAGTGCTTATGATTCATCTCATTTCATTTCACTCCATTCACTTATCCATTCATATTCCATTTCATTCATTCACTCATGTTCCACTTCATTCCAAGTTTCATTCATCTCATTCCATCCTCCATCCATCTCATTTTCATGACAAAATTTAGAGTTTGATATCTTGCTGTAAATAAATAAAACATGTCATAGATTGCAGGGCAGTTCTTATGATCTTTCACTCCATTTCATAAACTGAATCCATTCCATTTCATCATCCACTTCATACATATCATAATCCATCATCCATCTTCATTCATACCATATAACATCTCACCCATATTCCAAAAAAACACTTCATTCCATGATCAAAATGCTCTACAGGAACATTCTGCAGCTCAACAGACATTCTGCAGCTGATCAGCCTTTCTACAGCCAGATAGTCTTTCCGCAGCCACAAATCCTGGAGGCATCAATCAGCAGACATTAGAATTGCAATAAAATGACCCAGTGTATCCATGAATCAAAAGCATCAAGAAAATTATGAAGACTCTTCCAAAGGGGAACAAGAAGACAAAGATTACAAAAATCAAAATGAAGGCAGAGGTAACAAGTTTAAATTATAATGGCATTTCATTAAAGTTTAGCATAGTTTTAGTTATGGATTGTTCGAAAAGGTTGTTTTAATTATTTTTATTGATCAATACCAATAAACCCTCCACAGACTTTGGATTAAAATTTCTCATTTCAAATTTCATATCCGATATCATTTAAGCGGTTAAAATGGCCGAGGTATTTGAATTCTCCACGTCTCTTAACCAAATCATTCAATGATGATTCCCTCTGCCGTCATAAAAATCTCCGTAGTCTCTTCAATCATTAATTCATTCCCTCCACCTCACTCCACTACTTCATTCCGTGACCACTGCCATCACTCCATTCTGTAGCCGGCATTTCATTCCGTAGACAGAGATATTATTATCACCGAGAGCAGAGCCAAAGGATATCAGTTTGAATAGCATTGAGCATTGTAAACTCGGAGCAGAGAAAAAGGGTAAATTCAGAGGTATAGCAGCGTGAGAATTTGAAGCCATTTGATTTTGTGGGCGGACAAAATATCACTGTGGGCAGAGTTTGAGCATTTTCACTATAAACACAGAAGTGTAGCAGTGTGGAGTTTGAAGTCTTTTGTCACTAGAAGACAGAGGTGTTGCAGTGTTGAATTCGAAACCATTTGCTACCAAGAGCCAGAGGTATTGCAGTGAAGAAGTTGAAGCCAGTTGTCACTGTCAAACAGAGACATATCAGTCCAAAATTCAATTGTCAACAGAGGCATATCAGCCCGAAGTTTTGAAGCTGTTGCCACTATAAATCAGAGGTATGTCATTCCAAAGTTGAAGCCATTTCAATTCGAAGGTGAAAGTCATTATTTTTGTGGGTAGAAGAGTGTTAATTTGAACATTGAAGAAGCAATCATGGGTTTCATTGTAAGGACTGAACCAGTGGGTTCAAAATATTTAGAAGGCTACCCTCAATGCAAAGAGATGTTACAACAAATAGGATGGCTTCAATTTTTGGATAAATTTAATGGCTTCCACAAGGAAGTCACTAAAACATTTGCAAGATCATTTCAAGGAACCGAAGTTGAGGTGGGAGATGTCAAATTTACTGTCACTGAAGTTTTCATTGCAGAGGCTACAGGATTGCTCAGAACTGGAGAGAGATGGTTCAAAAATAGAGAATTCCACAATGACTCCTGGAAACAAATTTTAAAATCACCAGGTATGGATGTTACCGTATTTAAGAAAGGAATTCCCAGTTTTGCATTGAAAAATAAATGGAGAAATATACTACTTCTTCTGCAAAAATTTATTACATGTGAGGGTAGATATGGAACATTTTATGTCTACCACATTAGACTGATAATGCATTTTCTGGGGGAAGACTTAAACCTACCATATTTCTTGCTTCAAAGCTTGAAGAAGATGGCTTCCTGTGTCCAAAGAAGAGTTCAATTTTTAGAGACAACCCTATATCATCATGGTTTGGTCAAAATTTTGATTGAACATCATCTAGCTAAAACAAATGATACATGGGACGATTTCTTGATAAGAAATCATTTTGAAGAGCCAAAAGAACCCTCACCAGAACCACAGCCTACAAGAAGAAGTAGAAAATGGAGGGCTTCAGAAGTTGAAATTGACAAAACAGTCCAAGAGAGCAGTGAGGAAATCATTTTAGAAAAGTTGACTCAAATCAAGAGACAACTTAAGGAAGAAAAGGTAATCAAGAAATCTGCCATGGAGAAAGGAGAGGGATCTTCTCAGCCTAGAAGAAGCCACAGACTAAAGGGGAAACTGAAGAAAACACTAATCAAACAAACAAAGGTAATCAATATAGAAGATGAAGAAACATCCATTGAAGAGGATGTTGAAGAGGATTTTTATGAGGGAACCCCTGAAGTTGACCCTGCTCAACAGGAAATTTATGACTATGTGGAAACTTTGGAGAGGAGAGCTTCAGAAAGCAGAGAGAGAACCCCCAGTCCTCCACTGTCTGAAATAGACATATTAAGAAGGGATAGGTATGAGTTGGAATTACTGAATAGACACATCAAAAATGAGAATGAAATTCTCAAGGATCAAGTCAAGCTCAAAACTGATATGAACTCAACCTTATCCCTACATATAGACAAAGTGGAGAAGACCAATGAGAAGTTGAATAAAAGGAACAAGAAGCTAATCAGGGCACTCACCAACCTAAGGTTCAAACTTGTTATCAGAAAACCCAGAAGATCTCTAGCTTCCAGACAAAGGAGAAGAAGAGGATTAGATGTCCTTGCAGAAGCCTCTGAGTTCATAGGATAATTTGCATGAGGACATGCAAAGAGACAGCAGTGGGGGTATGTTGAGCCTCAAAATTGTGTTTTCTTTCATTCCATTTTACCTCATTTTCCTTTGGCCATTGCTATCCCAGACCCAATTGATCAATGAATATAGTTAAAATTACTTCTGTAATGTGATTTACATGATCGACGATGTTTTGTGATTTTTGCCATTGTAAAGCATTTTGACCTAACTAGATTTGCACGCAGTATATCCATATTAAATCGACGATCTCCGTGAAATTCGCTCACGTTTGAGTATGTTCCTGGATGGTTCTCAAGGAAACCGTACATTGAAAACAGGCATAATCCACGTCATGTCTACATGGTTCGTTGCTCATCATGGAGGAATAAACGAATTTCCGGGTACGGTTTTTGGAACATGGGAACACATTTGTGGTGCGATTTATTAGGACCGTCTCGCCCGTATGTCTTTTCTCTTCACTTTCTGTGCCCACTTCAAGAGTCCTAATGTGATTCCGACATGAGTATGTCTTCGACCTGTTGCAGTCTTTGCATTTGCTTTATAAACACTTGGGAAACCGAGAGCTATGTTAGATTTGATGTTAGATTTTATGCTAGATTTTGTTTAGACTTTGTGCTACATTTCTGAAGACGCGGAGTGTTATGTTCAAGTTCTTTCATCTTTAATGAAGCAGACAGTGTTGTTGTGAAGGTGTTGATTTAATTTGGAGTTGAATTCCGTCAGGTGGTAGAGGGCCCCTGGCTCTTGCACGGATTTATTTTGCGTAAATTAGATAAGTCTTCTAGATGCCTTTACGTTTTGAATTTGAATTCATAGTTGTTTTTAATTAGCTACTGTAGTTGTACTCATTCTAACTCTTCCACAAGAAGAAAACTCTTCCAAAAGATTATAATGATGAATGGGAAATGGCTATAGTACTGTAGGATTTAGTTGTAATTTTTGTTGTTCACTATCACAGTTACACTTGTTCTAATCACTCTTCCACAAGAAGAAACTCTTCCAAGAAATTCTTAAGAAGTTCAATACATGACCGTGATAATGAATGATTTAGTTGTGTGTTTGTACTAAGTATCATCTCTGTTCTTGCTCTTAAACGCTTGCCCAAGACATCATAATGACGAGTAGGATATGGATATGATATCTTAGTTTTTCATTTGCTTTCAATCCTTTATGTTTGCATTTGCACTCAATTACACAGTCAGAATTGTTCTAGCTCTTCCAAAAGAAGGAATTATTCCAAAATATCAATAATGATGGACAAACAGACTGTATAATTTCATAGAATAATGCATGATAGTATAGTTAGGATGCTCCAGAGTTTAATTGCACTTAACTCATGTTCAGTTACTTTGTTTTGAGTTTGATGATGACTTGTAGTTCAGCATTGTTTTAGATTAGTGGCATCTTAAGTTCATTCTTAGATTAACTCATTGCATTGCATTCCATATTCAGATTGTCATTCACTGCACATTAGATTACTTCAGTTGTTAAGATTAACAAAACAGCCTTCATTATTTACAAACATCTTCTTGTTCTAAAATCTACAATTGATATATAACCATAAGAACAGAAGACAACATCATTTTAAGGCCTGAAGTACCTCTGCAATTTCCTTATCATTTCATAAACAGAGCCCTCTCTCAAAAGACTACTTTGAAAAGAAATCAATAACTCTTGAGTAAGGTTTTGTGACATTCAATTGAATTGCAGAATAGAGTTAGAAAACTAGTCCTAGAATAGAAGATCTTATGATGATATCAATGTTTTATTCCAAACATACTTCAACAAATCTCTAACCAAGGATAAAATGCTGCATCATTATAAGTTAGTTGTTTGTTTAGTTAGGAAGATTTGCATGTTTAGTTGATCATTTCTCAAGTTGAGTTTATGTTTTTAATCATTTCCTTAGAATTCATTATCAAGCTCTGTTTTTTCTTAGTCATAGTTTAGATTTGATTCTACTTCAGTGTTTGCAATTGCATTTGTCATTTGTCATTCATCAATTAGGATCCACTCTGTCTTTAAACATCAGCTCATTTCCATTAGCTTTCTAGGCATTTCCTTGTAAACATAAAACCACCAAAAGACCAAAAACATTATAAATCATTACAAAAGACCAAAAACATTTCAAAACACTACACACAACGCATTAGAAAACAAGCACCTAGGTACATACAGTACACTTCACTTCAGCAGTCTACAAATCCTAGTTGACAATTAAATGAGCTCAGTTTAGGAGACTAGATTGAGACCAAACAAGTTCCATGATGCATTTGATCCACTACCATACCCTGAATCACATGCCGCACCATGAGAACTTTCGTAGCCTGCACCTGCAAGCGTGTCACAATAATGCAGAACATCTGTGTTTGTGCCACATGTCTTCAAAAGGCGAGGTCTCTCCTCATTGTGCTATCCTCAAGCTGCTCCTATTTGTTTCCAAAGCCCTCTATGCTCCCTTAGCTATTTCGCTGCTGCCTCAATCTCTTTGAGTTTTCCACCAAAGGTGCGTCCTTCCCCCTGCGCGTCTTCATACTAGTGCCAGGCTGCCAGGAACCTACCCAGCTGCGCACTCCCCCCTAATTTTTCTTACCTTCATAGATCCTTCTAGTTGCACGCATTCAGTGGTAATCCCCCTCGCTGCTCCCCCATCTGCACCCCCCTGCTGCACTGTGCTCATTTGCGCACATCCTTTCCCCGCTCCTCTATTGAGAGTTCCCCTAAAGCGCAAGTATCCATGCATGCACCAACCCCCAACCCTTAGCTTCTCCTCCCCGCCCCCATGGCTCTGCATCAGCGCCAATGTACCATCAGAGGAGGCCAAAGAGTCATTTTCTCGAGACGTTATCAGCGAGGTCAAGACAACCGATTGGAATCCTTCGAGGGATCCTCTTCAGGTATCGATGATAGGGATGCATCACAGCACCCTGCATGCACCCAGGAGGAGGATGACCCAACTCAGGAGACTCAGAGGGGTAGAAGGGGACCTAGGAAATCCACCTTAGCGCACCAGGAGCATCTCACTCCTTGCAAAACTGAGCCCCTTCCGGTACAAGAGACCATGGGGGGAGAAATCGATGTATGGATCATGGACTCGTAGGGTGTTTGGATGTGTGTACCGAATGCTGAGTACCCAGTTGCTCCCATTCTCTGCACACCCGCTTCAAAGCCCCCGCGCCTGCCAACTACTGAGGAGGAAGCCATAGTGCAGGAGTACGAATGCCACATCGAGGAGGAGGACCCTGTTATCGATGATGATGGTGGAACACCATAACTGCGAGGTTGCACGACTCTTTTCTGTTTTATGTTATTTTAGTGCATATTATAGAATTTTTTTTTTCATGTGTCAAGGCACACCTTGTAATTTTTTATTGTCTGACGCTACTACAGGGTTGGTTTCCTCCCAGGAGGCAGCCCCATACCTACGCTACTCTAAAAGAAATGAAGGCTGATATTGGCTAAGTTCAACTTACCAATTCAGCGTGTTGACTATGTAATGTTTCTCTTTGAATCAATAGAGATTAAACTAACTTACCAATATATATATATATTTAACATAAAGTTATAATTTTTGTTATAAACTTTTTATTTTTAAATTGTAAGAACAATAATGAAATAAGTGTTTTGATATTTATTATGGATTAATTTCTATTGACAGTTATTAGCTATTTAATTTATAATTTTTTATTGTGGCTAAGGAGTTTTCCATCCCATTATGGAAGAGATGTTGTATTGTCTTATTATATAAACATTTTTTACTGGACAGTTTAAAAATAAATAAAATAAAATTCAAATTATTTAAAATTAAATTTAAATTAAAAAATTATAACAAACTAATGATTATAAATATTGTTATAATAGTTCACATAAAATTGAGTATTGTCAATAGGGTTTGTATATATATATATATATATATATTTAAAAAAATATAACAAGCTAATGCTTTTAAATATTATTGTAGTAGTTCAGATAAAATTGAGTATTGTTAATGGTGTCGAATGTCCTCGACGCCCTTGGAGTTAGGCCCTCCTTCCTTCTATACCTTTTGGATATAATCCTATTTTAATCCCCAAGGGATAGTTCATTTGGTCAAATTTTCGATGTTAAGTAATTCACTAGTTGGGAGGTCATGGGGTCAAATCTCCTCTTCGCCCTTGGGGTTAGGCCCTCCTTCCTTCTCTACCGTTCGGATATAATCCAACTTTAATCCGCAAGGGATAGTTCAGTTGGTCCAATTTTTGGTGTTAAGTAATTCACCAGTTGGGAGGTCATGGGGTCAAATCTCCTCGACGCCTTTGGGGTTAGGTCCTCCTTCCTTCTCTACCTTTCGGATATAATCCAATTTTAATCCCCGAGAGATAGTTCAGTTGGTCCAATTTTCATTGTTAAGTAATTCACCAGTTGGGAGGTCATGGGGTCAAATATCCTTGACGCCCTTGGGGTTAGGCCCTCCTTCCTTCTCTAACATTTGGATATAATCAAATTTTAATCCCCAAGGGATATTTTAGTTGGTCCAATTTTCGGTGTTAAGTAATTCACCAATTGGGAGGTCATGGGGTCAAATCTCCTCGATGCCCTTGGGGTTAGGCCCTCCTTCCTTCTCTACCTTTCGGATATAATCCAATTTTAATCCCTAAGGGACAGTTCAATTGATCCAATTTTTGGTGTTAAGTAATTTCGGGTGAATAGTAAATAGAATTTACTGAGAACTTGAACTTGATTTACCCATGATTAGTTAACTGTGCTTTTTTTGTAAGCTGTAGTTAGGAAGGTTAACAGAAAATTCAAGAATTAATTAATTTTGATGTGGGCATGTTAATAAGTTTTTTATTTTATTTTATTATTATTATATGAGAATGATTTATCTAGATGGATATGTTGGGAAATTCAAACAAGAGACCCCGAACAGTTGTCTAACTACCTGGAAGTTAGGTGTTCTTTTTTTCTTGATGCTTCCTTAGGAATTAAAGGGAAGGAAAAGGGTTCTCTTTTGTTTCCACCATTCTGTGAAGAAGAAGATCGAGAAGTTTGAATAATAAAACAATGTAAAAGGAGAAGTTTCTTGAGTTGGGAAGATCCCAGTGGAACTATCCTTGTTGATAAATTTAGATTGGATAAGAAGTCATGAGGTCTGCAAATGATTTGAAGGAACATTATCACCAGAGACTGCTAGGTAGTTGGAAGCTCAGGGGGACTTGGACGTGATCATCGGACTCATAGGTAGGGAGGAGGGTTCTTCTCTATTTGAATTTTCAGGCTTAGCTAACGGTCATATAAGTATTTATTTTAGTTTAAGGAAGAAATAATACTAGTAGCAATTATAGGAAAGAAATGATTTGTTTTGTTTTCTTTAAAAACAAATTAGAAAAGAATTAGCATCAGTAGTTCAACAAAGAATGAAAAGACCAGTTGTTCTGAGTAGAAAGGAAAATAAATAGAAATGGTAATTTTTTAGATGTTTTAAAAGTACCCAGGATATAATTTCTGACCCAAACTTGAATGACAAACTGTGAATGTAAGTGTTTATTACTGGTAGAGAGGTTATAACATTAACATATATGAATGTGTTAATTCTGTATGAGACATTATATAAATAAGAACTTTGCATTATGGTATGTCTTTTCAATAAAAAAACATATATTTATATACGGTAAAGCGACTGTACATGGAATTATTGAAAAGAAACAAATTTTGTATCATGAATAGTGTTATTATACAGTAAATGTTGGAAAAAAGGCATGAGCAGCCATACAAATAAACATTGTTGTAGTAGAACCTAATAGTGTGGAATATGAAATTTACATAATGCTATGAAAAGAATCGTGAACCGCCTTGCAGAACTAGGAGTGTCGTATCAAGAACCACACCACAGTCTAGAAATATCAGAGTAACAGACAGGGTTATGCCAAAATGTTGGTTGATTGATGAACCAGATTAGAATCAAATTTGTTTAAAATATTTAATCTAATGACTTAGCATAGAATTATGTGTATCAAACAAAGTTTCTACTTGATGTAGTAAGTAATGGTCGAGCTTTTCCTAAAATCCTCATCAAACAATCCTGTAGGAACTTCTTCATCTGAGAGTCGGATTATGCTCGGAAGAATATTTGTTCCAGAACTAAGATTGAAACCATCATTTTTTCCCCAATTGTGTAAATGTTAGGGTATAAACAAATCAAGGACATTGATAAGAAAAAGAGTACTGCAAAACTAAACATATATCAAATATGTTACACGACAACATAATAGTAAATATACGACTTGTTGGAAATATTGTCATTGATTTCATTAACCTTATTGATGATAATTTGTGTTAAATGTTATTATTGTAAAAGGTTGAAAGTGATGTGAAGTGAAAAAGCTATGCTAATCAATATGAAGGCTAAAATGTTGTCAAGTGGGACATAATATATTAAGAAAAAATTTGAAATACATAAATTTCATTGAACAGAAAATGTAGATAAACAAAATCTGATTTGTCGCTTGTCATTATTACTGATTGAGATGTTACAATGCCATTTTATATTAAAAATATTTTAGAACTGGAAATGAAACAAGTGAGATGTTTTTGGAAGCCCAAAGACAATGCTTCACTTCATATTCCACAAGGAATACAAACAACCAAGAGGGATTTCCTATAAGATGTAAAATTTGTAATGGAAAAAGCTCTTTTGAAAGAGAATGAATTTATACAATGAGGTTGATGGGCAACAATAGAAGAGAAAGAGAGAGTAGAAGAGAAGAAGAAGTTCATCTATAAATTTGATAGCAAAATAGTCTATGAGGTAACCAGAATTTGTAACTTTATCTTGTGAATAAGAAATTTATGTTCTCTTATATGTTTTAGTTTGAAAAAGAAGATGTTGTACCCTTTTGAGGTAGGAGCCTCCTGTGGGTTGTATCCTGTAGAAAACTTGTGGGAGTTGGAGCTTCCTTTGAGGTAGGAGCCTACAAAAATCTAATGTAATAAGGAGTAGCAGCTCACCTTCACATCAATTTCAGCTTAAAATTCATGGTTTTCTCTCTTCGGAGTTTCCACTTATATCTTGTGTCTTCATGTGTTGTTTCTGAAATCTTAGTGAATGATATTGGACTCTTGATAAGTAATATGAAATTTTCTCTTCTTGACACCTGCAAAAAGAATTCAACAGAGCATGAACATGAACCATTAGTTTCACAATAAAGTAAAGATGAGCAAAATAAAATAATATTAAATTACTGATTCACCACCCCTTTCATTAATTTTCAATCAAAAATATCAATTGGTATCAGAGTAAGGTTCCTTCAGTACAGTCTAACAACTAGAAGGAGGTCCTAAGTTAGCAAAATGGCTTGTCAAGATGAATTCTCATCGAATAAAGCCCCATTATTTACTGGTACAAACTATGCTTTCTGGAAAGTCAGAATGAATGCATACTTAATGTCTCTTGGAATAAAAGCTTGGGTTATGGTGATTATACGATATGAAGAACCGAAGGAAGGGACTAGTGACATAGATGCCAAACTGGATTTTATAACTAATGCAAAAGCTATGAATGCACTCCTGAGTGGCATATGTGAGTTTGAATTTATCAAAGTAACGTATTGTCAGACAACCAAATAAATCTGGGATAAATTAGAAAACATTCATGAAGGATATAAAAAGGTAAATATGGCCAAATTGCAAGTATATAGAACACATTTTTAGACTTTAAAAATGAATAAATATGAATATATAGCTAAATTATTCTTAAGAGTTGATGAAGTCGTGAATTCCATGATAGGTCTAGGGGAAACAATCAAGGAAAGTGTAATAGTTCAAAAAATATTGAGGTCATTACCATCTATTTCAATCCTAAGGTTTCTACTATAGAAGAGACAACAAGGACCATTTACTTGGTTCCTTTACAACATATGGGATGAGAATTGCAAGATTGAAGTCAGTCACTAGGGAGGCATCCTTCAAGGCAGACAAGTGCATAGAAGAAAAGGAATGTTCATGCTCAATTTTTGATGAAGAAGAAGCAAAATTTGTTATAATATTGAAGAAAGGCACGGGTAAGTACAAAGTAAAACTTCCATTTAAATGAATTAATTATGGAAGAGTGGGGAATTATGCTTCAAAATGTCCCTATAAGAAAAAATAAAATCATCCAAAAGGGAAAGAGAAGAACAAATCTAATAAAATGAAGATAGAGAAAAATATTGATAGAAAAATATTTTATGCTCAACAAGATAGCAGTGCATCTGAAATCTCCAATGAATCCTATAGTGAATATGTAACCACTGAATTCATTTTGATGGCCTTGGAAGAGCTTGAAAAAGATTTCCTGTAATATGAAGAACAAGAAGGTGAGGTAGATCTTCAGGGGGAGTTGATTAATGCTCTAGATGAAATAGAAAGGATTAAACTCAAGAATATAAAACATAAAGATATTCTACTGGAATATGTAAAAGAAGAATCAAATTCAGAAGAAATTATTAAGTTGAAAGTTGAACTTGAAGAAGAAAAGAAAGTGGAATATATTTTGATGTAGCAAATAAAAGAGAAAAATCGGGAGTGTGAAAAATTGGAAGAAGAGGTGGTAAGTCTGAAGAAGAAACTAGAAAAGGATCAAACTGAATTAACCATGAAAATTCAACAGATAAAATGTTCTGGAAATTTGAATATTCTCAAAGGTATCCACTTGTAAAGAAGGGGTTAGGCTATGAAGGAGAATCCAGTGAGCCTAAGGAGGACGATAAAAGGACAATGATAGCTCTCATCATTATGAGAAAAAAAAATTGGGCATCGCTTCAAAATAAAATGAACAGCTACAAAGAAACACTACTAAAAAAACCAGGAGATAAAAGGAATGAAGAATCAAACAAAAAATGAGCATAGACCACACTTCTTTAGAAGACAAAATTTTTAAATGTCTAGATGGTTATATCCCCAAACGACATCCACTACCGCATACATATATTTTCTCTATGGATATTGCTACTGATGTAACAAATTTGGACATAAATCCATAGACTATAGAGTTTATGTCAAAAAAATTCATTTTGAAAATTCAAAAAGAAGTAAGGATAACAATAATTTCACATACATCAAAAAAAACATGAATCTAGATAAAAATACATATGCTCCTCTCTGTGATATTCTCGAATGTTTGTATTGTCACAAGTTTGGACACAAGTCATATGAATGTTGGCTTAAGGACAATAGACTTTCATCTCAAAATAATTATAGAACAGATGGTTGCATGCAATGGAGAAAGAAGAAGAAAGTAGAAAAAGTTGATAAGTGTGACCTAGTTCTATATGCTCAAGATAAAAACAGTAAATGGTATGTGAAAAGTGGTTTCTATAGACATATGAATGAAGACATAAGAAAGTTTGTGTCTTTGGATGAAATAAATTTGGAAATGTCACATTTGGCAATGATAAAGCAGGAAAAATTAGAGGAAAAGGTACAGTTAGTTTGAATAATGGAAGAGGAAAGGCTCAGGATATATTGTTTGTAGATGGTCTAAAACATAATTTGTTGAGTGTAAGTCAAATGTGTGACAAAGGTTGTGAGGTTCTATTTAGAGCTCAAGATTGTGATGTTGGGTCATTATCTACAGGAAAGACTTTGGTTAAAGGAATTCGAACAAAGAGTAATGTATATATCTTGAAAGAATAAAGTGAAGAATTATACATCAACAAACTTGATGAATCCTAGCTATGGAATAGGAGATTGGGGCATCTCAACTTTGATCACATCATCAAAATAACCAAGAAGAAAGAAATTAGAGATATACCAACAATAAAGAAGCCTCAAAACACTATATTTAGGTCTTTCCAAATGGGTAAACAAACTCGAACATCATTCAAAGTCAAAGATAAAATATCAAGAAATAAGCCTTTGCATCTAGTTCACATGGATCTGTGTAGGCCTTCCAGAACATATGCACCAGGAGGAGAAAAATATTTAATGTTAATAATTGATGACTATTCGAGATTGACATGGGTGGAATCTCTCATAAATAAGTCAGAAGAATTCGAAAAGTTCAAAATATTCAAGGCACTGGCAGAAAACCAAACAGGGTGTAAAATAAAGTGCATAATATTGGATAGAGGAGGCGAATTTACATCAGATGATTTTTCGGACCTGTGTAATGAATTTGGGATAAAACAATAGTAAAATGTTGCAGACACACCACAACAAAATGGAGTTGCAAAGAGACAAAATAGGTTTGTTCATCAAATAGCCAGAGCTATTATGAAATAAAGAAACATCTCTCAAACCTATTTGGAAGAGGTGATGCATACAAGAGTACATATCCTCAATAAGGAACATCTCAGACCAAACTGTGATAAGACACCATATGAATTGTGGCACAGGAAACCAACATCAATCAAGTATTTTAAAGTTTTCGGCAGTAAATGCTATATCAAAAATAAAGATGAAAAACTAGGAAAGTATGATGCCCAAACCGATGAAGGAATATTTTTGGGATACTCCTAAAAAATTAAGGGATATAGGTATTATACTAAGAGGCTGCACAAGATTGTGGAATGCAGCGATGTAAGGTTTGATGAATAATTTCCAGATAATAACAAAATCACAGGATTTATTAATCCTCCAGATCATTACCATTATGACAATGGAGAAAGTGAAGGGCAATATGAAACATCAAAAGATACAAAGATGCACTTAAAGGGACCCTCAAGACACACTCAAGAGAATCATTCTAAAAATCAATTTATTGGAGACAAAAGTGGAGTTCAAACAAGGAGACAACTAGCAGAAAAATATGAGGAAGTTCATTTAGCTATGCTGTCACAAATATAGCCAAAGAAATTTGATGAGGCAGGTAAAGACAAGAATTTGATAGATGCTATGAAAGAAGAGTTAGACTAAATTGAGAAAAACAAGACTTTGGAACTAACACCAAGACCTGTTGGAAAGAATGTCATTGGCACAAAATCGGTATTCAAAAATAAGATGAATGAAATGGGTCAAGTGGTTAGAAACAAAGTCAAACTAGTGTGTAAAGGGTACTCACAAGTAGAAGGTCTTGATTATGAAGATACTTTTGCACCAGTCGTGATAATGGAGGCAATCAAGATGTTTTTGGCCTTTATGTGCTACAATTATTTCAAGGTGTACTAAATGGACGTGAAGTGTGCCTTTCTAAATGGTGACCTTGAGGAGGAAGTTTACATGGAACAACCTAAAGGTTTTTCATTATCAAATAAGACTAAATATGTTTGCAGGTTAAATAAAGCACTGTATGGTCTTAAACAAACACCACAAGCATGGTATTATAGGTTGGAAAAGTACCTTTAGAAATAGGGTTTCAAGAGAGGAGGAGTTGATGGAATATGTACATAAAGGCTAATGAAGACAAATTATTAATTGTGGTTGTATATGTAGACGATATCATGTTTGGAAGAAATAAATATGGTATGGTAAACGTATTTTCTGAAGAGATGAAGTTTGAGTTCGAGATGTCAATGATTGGAGGGCTTACCTTCTACCTATGACTTCAAATCCTACATAAGTTCGAAGGCATATTCATTTCTCAAGAGAAATATCTAAGAGATGTGATAAAAAGGTTCCAAATGGAAGAATGTAAACTAGTCTCAACCCCCATGACTACGGGATGCAAGCTATGTGTAGATGATGAGTCGCTGGATGTAGATAAAAAAATTTGCAGGTCTATGATAGGAAGTCTACTATACCTAACAAATTTTAGGCCAAATATAATGGTGGCAGTTGGATTATTATAAATATATCAATCAACACCCAAACAAAGTCACTTGTTAGCAAAAAAAAGGATATTCACGTACTTGAAAGGAACTACTAAATATGGACTATGGTATCCGATAGGTAAGGACTTTACACTGACAACATACACATATGCGGATTGGGCTAACTGTGTGGATGACAGAAAAACTACAAGTGGGGGTGCATTCTATCTATGATAGTGCATGGTGGCATGACTAAGAAAGAAAAAACCATCAGTTTATTTATCTACAGCAGAAGCTGAATACATAACAGCTGCAACTTGTTACACATATGTTTTGTAGATGAAACAAACACTTCAAGACATGAAGGTAAACTTTAGTGAGCCTATTTCTATCAAATGCGACAATACAAGTGCAATAATCATGTCGAAAAATCATGTGCTTCATTCAAAGACTATGCACATCCCTATAAAATACCACCTCCTCAGAGAACAAGTGGCTGAGAATACAATGAAGATGGAGTACATACCCATGAAAGAACAAATAGTAGACATATTCACAAAGCCTCTTGCTAGAGAACCATTCAATTATATGAGAAACAAGCTGGGGATAATGTATACAGATGCTACTCAATAATATAACTTCAAAAAGAGAATCTGAAACTTGGAATTGAATGCACCAACTAAGGGGGATATTACAGGAGCAGAAAGAAGCAAAGAAGAGAAACAACTAGCATGTTAATCTGTCAATAATTTGAAGCAGCTAAGAAGAATCAAGAACAAAGGCATCATAAAAGTATGAGATCAAGTCATTTTCTTCATGAACGCAAGCAACTTCAATAAGGTGCATCGATATTTAATGCAAGAATTTATAGAAATATGTACACATGTATATATCCTGTATATAAGAATGTAAATAAATAAATATATACAATATGTTAGCATCATTAGAATTATCTCAAAATCATTCATTCTCAAATTTTTTATATTGAATGCATTGATTTACATTCATGTAATAAATGAAAATTCATCTATGAAAACCCAAGATCAATTCTAACATATTTACACAAAATCAAAAGCAAAGGACTTCCATCAAGTGGAGGAGAAAATTGTATATATATATATATATATATATATATAGATAGATAGATAGATAGATATGCAACCATAAGCAAAGAGACCACTATAGAAGTCAATGGCTCTTTAAATCCAAAAGACATCAAGTAATTATGTTGTAATGTTACATTCAAAGTCTGAGAAATATTCAACCATGTATGCCACCATCAAGCCAAGAGGAGTAGATTGTATTCATTTTTGTGACAAGTTTTCAAGAAGTCTTCATCATGAAGAATCATGAGATCGACATCTTAACCACATCAATATGAAGGAATCTAACTCATCAAATGATCAAGTGAAAATTGCTGCAAAGGATCATTCCTGGTACGGTTGCAAGAACTACTACTGAACAAAATCATGGAAATGCCTTCAAAATCAGAAAGCCATCATGTGAATAAGATAATGGGCTATATTTTATTACATCACTAGGATTTCCCAAAATCCTTCAACTTCAATATCATGTCGACATAGAATTGGATGATATCTATGCTATGTGATTAAAGTTCAAGAAGAACAAATTCCTACATCTGAAAGTTTAAATGAAGAATTCAATTCATCATTAACTTTACAAAAGGAAGAAATGGAATCATACAAAGAGATAATTCCTCACATCTATTCATCGAACGAATTGACTTCTCATGCCTTGCTTACGAGAAGGGAAAAGTAAGGGTGAACAGATTGTCGGTTAGTTGGGTTGAGCCATGTGTTAAGCCAAACAGTGCATTATGTCAATACCCAATAGGAGCAGTGTGGAGAAAATTGAAGATATGTAGAGAATGGCGGTGACGACAACTGGAGGAAGAGCCTCAGTGTGGTGGGATAGCGAGAAGTGCCCCTTGTCACATTCTTTTGACCCACACATTGAAACTTTCATTGTACCCACTTTACTCCGCAAGTTTAACATCATTGACGCTAATGCAGATGAAAGTCGTTGCAACGTTTCAGCCTCTCACTTCTTCTCTCCGATGCAAAAATAGCCTGATCGAATGCTTATTAGCTATGGAATTTGACTGCAACAACTACCTTCTAGAATCCATTACAATTTTGATTCTAAAATTTTCCAAAATTCCAACTCTACAATAAAATTAAGAAACTTTCTCGATGCGTTTCTCTTGACTTATTGTCGATTCATTCCCGTGCACGATATGGAAATTTCCCGTGATCACGAGATAATATTTTATAGGTTTACGTACTCATGAATTTTGTCATTTGATAGAATATTGGGACAATGCTACCCCCGACATTGAAATCCTTCCTGAGAGGACTATCCCTATTGATAGAAGATCCATTGAAAAAAAAACCATCTCAAGAATCGTAAGGAGTCTCTCAAGTACCATACTATTCACTTATATTGAAACTTTATAGTGCAAACGCATACGAAGATGTTAAAAAATCTTTGTGTTGGAAATATGACGAGCACAAGGCATACACCGGTGGCATTGAGTGCACTCCTAAAGGTAATATGTAGACTACCCATACAACGCAATCGATGTGTGATATATTTTTATTGCATACAAGGTATTGAATGTGTTTCTCTTGTGAAGGTGATGGGCACTACATATTACCAACACATTGCGGGTTCGCAGGACATCAAGTTACATGGATAATAGTGACATTTGAAAATATTTTTCAATAGTGCATTAAATAATTTTGGAAGGTCATTTTGGAAATCATAAAAGAGAAACATCGAATTAGAATGGTTTTAACATGGAAAACATATATATAATGGAAACCCATGACCATTACATGGATAACATAAAATCTTTGTTCTCGAAGGAGTGTTGAAGGATATTAAATTGGAAATCAAGACATGCCTACAGAGTCATATAGAGTTGTAATGCCTACAAGGTTCTTTTCTCTCTAAAACATTCAAAAATATGTCAAAATGTGGGTGGATTACACTTCAATGTTGCATGAATTATGTGGGAAGAGCTACTTGGGCAATTTTGGTTAGTATTATTTCACCGATTTGTTGTATCACTTTTTAAAAGAAAGTGCTTAAGAGGTCAATGTATGTTGTAGATATGATGTATTTTGTTGATCTTACCATTGTTAATCTAAGCAAGAAGCCAAGGAGGAGCATTGTTCCAGAATTTTATCACATGCATATTCAAATCATATTAGTATGATATATATATTTCAATTTTCTTCCAATATGAGGGAAATACAAACACCAAGCAAGATAATGTTTATGCTCTTGATATGAATCAATTCTCATGGTAATGACCCCATGATAATGTGTGGATGAATATGATACATCTATTTCTACTTAATTATCTTATATCGTATTCAAGATTATGAAAGTGTAACACACTTATTAATTGGATGGTATCAATTTATTTTTTATATACATTCAATTTTAATGATTTAAAAAGTGCTCTCCCAACAATAATTATATACCATATGGAACAACATTCATGTAGAAGCAGTTTTCAATCGAGAATAGTCCTAATTTGTCATTTGTAGTGACGTTCATTCAATGAGTATGTCAATATTGCTTGAGAAAGACAAAATATTGCAGGATGTAGAACACCAATGCATTGGTGTTATCCCATGGGGATTGGAGGACTATGAGACATTTGTAACCCCCTTGCCATTGATGTCAAAGGGGGAGGTAATCAGAGGAAGGAAGACACTTCTCAGAATGAAAGGGTGAGGAAAAATGTGTTGTCACCAATGCCAAAGGGGGAGATTGTTGGAAATATTGGCATTGATGTCATTAACCTTATTGATGATAATTTATGTTGAATGTTATTATTGTAAAAGGATGAAAGTGATGTGAAATGAAAAAGCTATGCTAATCAATATGAAGGCTAAAATTTTGTCAAGTGGGACATAATATATTAAGACAAAAGTTGAAATACATAAATTTCTTTGAACATAAAATGTAGATAATACAAATCCGATTTGTATCTTGTCATTATTACTGATTGAGATGTTACAACGCCATTTTATATTACAAATATTTTTAGAACTGAAAATGAAACAAGTGAGTATTTTTTGGAAGCCCAAGAGACAATGCTTCACTTCATATTGTGCAAGGAATACAAACAACTAAGAGGGCTTGCTTATAAAATGTACAATGTGGAATGGAAAAAGAGCTTTTGAAGAGAAGGAATCTATACAAGGAGGTTGATGGGAGGCAACAAAAGAGAAGGAGAGAGTGGAAGAGAAGAAGTAGATCAACAATAAATTTGACTGCAGAATAGTCTAAGAGAATGATCTTGAACTATTGATAAGTAATCTAAAAATGTATCTTCTTGACACCTGCAAAAGTAATTCACTAAAGCATGAACATGAACCATTAGTTTCATAATAAAGTAAATATGAGAAAAAGAAAAGAATATTAAATTACTGATTCACCCTTCCTCTCAGTAATTTCCAATAATAAATATCACAACTGAATACAAATTATAAAGAAAAATCCATCTCACTACAGTAAACTTGTAGACACAAATATCCACTCTTTATATCTTTGTATATCTACTTTGTGTGAAACAACACCATTGTTATTGAACTCCAAGGAAAATACAATATTTAATAATCCTTTCACCAGTCGTTTTGAGTACAATCGGAAATATACAGTAAAGATCCTTGTTGTGAGGGTTTCTTTAAATAAGAATGAATATGAGGGTTTCAATCCTCAAAGAAAAGTTAAAACCAATTCCACTCCAGTCGTTGGCTAAAACCCTTTCATTGGAAACATTAGCGAAGACGACTGATGGCATTTCACGCAAGGATTGGGTTAAATACCTGACATAAACAAAAGAGGTTGAGCAAGAAGACATAACCCTTAAATAATTAATTAGATCTTATACATCAAGGCATACCTGCAACCAACAACAAGATCACTTAGTGAGGAAAAACCCTGTAATTGAGAGAGATAGAATTTGATGACATTGTTGTAAATTAAATAGCATGATACCTTATAAATTGGTCGTGGTCACATCTCCACTTGCATAGATTAAGGGTAAATGGTTATGGTTCCTTTTCCTTAAAAAGGAATTGACTGCAGTATATAAACAAAACTGGGGAAAAGTTATGAAGATCTTCTATGTGAGCAAACTCGCTTGCCACAACATAAGACTCCTTTAAAACCATCCTAAGCCAGCTTGCAAAAGAACTGTAGTTACAACGAATGGAGGGTTTAGTTTTTGAGCTTGAAGTAACAAGTTAACATAACCATAAAATAGAATACTAAGGAACCAATAATACTAACCAAAGAGATGGAGCATTGTCAATATATCTGGTATAAGATAAATTCTTCTTCATAGAGGCGAGTTCGAGCCAGGCGAAGAGCCACACCAAGAGCAAAGCAAGTGCAAAATGACTAAGAGGTTAGGCTTTGGTTGGGGGTATAGTACCCTAAATACCCCTAGAACCTCTTGACCTTCAAATTTTAGTAGATCTACAGTCAAGGAAACGTCCACTTGTCCATTCCAATAGCTGCCAAGTAGCAGTTCTAGAGGGTTCGGGTACGTCGGGATAAATTATAAGTCCTTATACATTATGTTAATTAAATATGCACCAACGAGAATTAAAACAATCTGTTGAATACAATAGACCTTAGTTGTGATTTGCATAAGCAAAAAGTGTGTGTCAGTAAATGAATACCCCATTGTTAGTTCCATATATATATATATATATATATATATCAATGCAGCAAAGGACCAATCTTTAATTTCATATATGCATATCATTGTAGCTTAGCAATAATGCACTAATGTACCGTGCACCCTTTTGTATGAGGGTAATAATTTTTTTATTATTTTGTGTACTGTGTAAGATTTTTTATCGATAACTGTGACAATTTGGTATCAAATTAGGTTACAAAGTTGAGGCCTGTATGTGCGATCTAATATTAACAAAAGCGTCATTAATGCACAAAGGACAATATTAAGCATTATGCGAAGGGGAATTCCTCCACCAAGATGAGGAACTAGCCTTATGAGATGTGGGTTTAGTTGGCCTAAAATGCACCTAATCCAAATGCACTTTTGCTGTAAATAGTACAACAATTGTGGGAAGATATGACAACCCTAAGAGCTGACAGTGAAATATGGAGAATGGAGCAAGAATAGATCCTGAAAATATTTTCTGACAGGAAAAATCAAAGACCTCCAAACCCCAGCCTAGAGCATGGAAATAGAGCTGAAATGCAGAGCCCAGGATATGAACACCGGGAGGTGGAAGGGGGGCAAACTAAGAATGAAGAAGAATCAGAAAATGCTTCGGTTGGAAGAGCCAAAAAGAAGCAGAAAGTAGAATTGCAAGGGGAGTTAAAGAAAATTAAATGACCCATGTTCGATGGGGAAACTGAAAAGGTTGTTCAGCCATGGTTGATCAATATGAATAAGTATTTGCAAATATATGATTATAATGATAATCTGAAAGCTCGGCTAGAAATTTATCAATTACAAGGGAAAGCCACTATGTGGTGGGAAGAGATCAAAATCATTCAAAAAATTGATGAACAATAGGTTACATGGGACACATTTCAGAAACATTTCAAGCACAAGTACTTAACAAAACATTTTTATGATGAGAAAGAGAAGTAGTTCCATGATCTAATATTAGGGAAGATGACCATGGATGAGTTCATTATGAAATTCACCTCCCTACTGATCTATGTGCCTTACATCCATGAGGAGAAAGAAAAGGTGCAATGATTCACTAGTAGCCTGCCATCTTGGATGAAGGATAGATTTCGATAACCCAAAGATGATGGATGAGGCGATACAGAAAGCAAGGATCTTTTATCAATAGATGAAACAAAAAGGGGAACCTAGTAAAGGTTGGACAAATAAAAAATGTCAAAAGAATTTCTAAAATTTCAAGAATGCTAAAAATGTTGGATGTAGAGGTACATAAAAGAAACAATGGAATGGACTACCTGGAAGGAATCCACAAAAATGAAGGCTCCAAATGAAAACAGGAAGAATGGAGTATCAAGTAAGCCAGAACTTGGTCAGCCACCAAAACCCCCTTTACAATGTTGGGGATGCGAAGAACCTCACTACTAAAAAGAAAATGTCCACATCATAATCTAATGGAACTAACTGCTAATATACAATAAGCCTCCATAGTCGGGGACGTGGCAAGAATTATTCCATGAATAAATGCTGCTTTAGAGGATCACCAAGCTGAATACCAACCACAAATGGTGGAATTCAAAGGTAAAGTAGCTAAACACTATGTTTCTATTTTAATTGATCCAGGCGCTAGTCTAAGTTATATTAATTCTAAAATAGTTGACTTATGTCAAATGCAAAGTATAAAATTTAGGAATTCATGATTGGTGCAATTAGCTACTGGAGAAAATCAATGAGTGAGTGCTAAAATCGAAAATTGTTCTATAGAAATTGGAGGACAATAGATTAACGCTACTCTAAACATTCTGCCATTAGGGTCTTATGACATACTAATTGACATGGATTGGTTAGAGCAACATTGGACTGTTGTAAATTGCAAAGAGAAGACTATTAGTTTTCTCACGAAAGAGGGTAGTAGAAACCAGATTTAGGGTATTCAGAGAGGTATCCGGTTGCGGCCCATTACAACCAGCCAACTAAGTAAATGTATGCGGAAAAAGTGTCAACTTTATGCAGTCCAGGTTGGGTATACTAACCCCAAAGATAAGATGCCAGCTCTGGAAAATATACCGATCATACAGGAGTTTGTCGATGTATTTACGGAAGAAATTCAGGGACTCGTTGCCTAAACGAAGTATAGATTTTACTGTAGAACTAGTTCCCGAAGCATCACCGGTATCAAGAACCCCATAGTGTATGAGTATTCCTGAATTGACTTAATTAAAGTTACAACTCCAATAATTTCTTGAGAAGGGAAACATTTGCCCAAGTGTAACACCTTGGGGAGCCCCCATGTTGTTTGTGAAGAATAAATATGGTACTTTGTGGTTATGTATATATTACCAAAGGTTGAACAAGTTGGCTATGAAAAACAAGTATCACCGTCAACGATTGATGACCTATTTGATCAAGTAAAATGTGTCACTGTGTTTTCTAAAATTGATTTGCGACTAAGTTATCACCAAATCATAATTAAGGATGAAGATATTCATAAGACAACATTCTGCACTCGTTATGGTCATTATGAATTTGTGGTTCTTCCTTTCGGTCTCACCAATGCCCCGGCCATGTTTATGAGGTTGATGAACGATATATTTCATCCTAATCTGGATAAGTTTGTCCTAATTTTTATAGACGATATTTTGATCTACTCTTGGAATTTAGAAGAGCATAAGGAGCATCTTCGAATAGTTTTCCAGGCCCTAAGGGAGAATCAATTGTATGAAAAGCTCAGCAAGTGCGACTTATTTAAGGAACAAATAATGTACCTGGGGAATGTTATCTCCTCAAAAGGATTAGAAGTGGACCCCAAAAAGATTAAAACTATTATGAATTGATATGTTCCTAAAAATATTGCAGACATCAAATATTTTATGGGGTTGGTGGGATATTATCGTTGGTTTATTGAAGGATTTTCCAGGAAAGCTTATCCTATCACCTCTTTACAAAATAAAGGAAGGGTGTTTATATGGAAAACAAAGTGTCAAAGCTTATTTGAAAAACTAAAACACCTATTGAGAACAAGGCCTGTGTTAAATATTGTAGACCTAGAAAATGAGTTTACTATTTGGAAAGATGCTTACCAGGAAGGGGTTGGAGGCATCTTAATGCAAGAAGGAAAGGTCATCTCTTATGAATCATGTAAGTTAAAAGAGTAAGAAAAAAAATATTCTACATACGATCTTGAATTAACCATGATTGTTCATGCTCTTAAGGTTTGGTGACACTATTTATTGGGAAATAAATTTTTGCTATTAACTGATCATAAGAGTTAAACCAAATTTTTTAAACAACCCAATTTAAATGTGTGACAGGCTAGGTAGAATGTGTTTTTAAGTGAGTTCGATTTCGATATCAAGCATCTGAAGGGTAAAGAGAATCATGTGGCAGACACATTAAGCAGGAAATTATATTATGTTATGAAATAACTTATAACCAGGTAGAATTTGATTGCTGAGAACAAATTAAATAATTTTCCTCTAAGGTTCCGAAGTATAAATTTTTTTGGGAGAAAATTAAATGAATGAAAAACACATAAAAAAAATATGATTTTAATATTAGTGATCATGGTTACTAAATTTGAAGGGGAGAATTTACATTCCTAACCATATGGTAGTCAAACAATTTATGCTTGATGAATAACACCAGAATTGTTATGTCGCACACCTTGGGTACCAAAAATTGTTCTCTACAATTAGGAAACACTATTTCTGGCCCGAAATGAAAAAAGACATTACAGAGTACTTGGCTAAGTGCCTAGAGTGTCAACAGGTTAATTCAGAGCACCAAGATACAGTCGGACTACTTCACCCCCTACCCATACCTGAGTGGAAGTGGGATACCATCACGATGGATTTTGTAACTGTGTTGCCAAAGTATAAAAAGCAAAATGATTCAATAATGGTGGTAGTGGAAACTTTTAGCAAGGTAGCTCATTTCATACCCATCAAGTCGACTTATCGGATAATGCAGATCACAAATATATCCTTGAGAGAAATATTTTGGTCGCATGGGATACCAAAGGTTATAATTTCTCACAAGGATGTGAAATTCACATCTGCATTATGGATTAGGTACCCAAATTCACTTTAGCACAACGTATCATCCCCAAACTAATGGGTTGACTGAGCGAGTCAACAAGATGCTAGAGGATATTCTCTGCATGTATGTATTGCAACAACCTACCAAATGGGAGGAATACCTGCATTTGGTGGAATTCGCATACATCGATAGTTATCGTGACTCAATTAAGATGAGTCCTTTCTAGGTGTTGTATGGGAAGAATTGTTGCACTCCTACCAATTAGAGTAATCTAGAAGACAAGTTAATGTTGGGACTAGACATACTCTAGGAGATGGATCAAGTTGTGAGAAAAGTAAGACAAAACTTAAGAGCATCTCAGGACAATAAAAACACTTATGTAGATAGAAATAGAAATTTTAGGGAATTTCATGTGGGTGACCATGTGTATGTCCTGGTTAAACCTAGACGAAGCACTTTGAGATGGGAAAGTTTTGCAAAACTAGCGTTGTGATACTGTGGAACTTTCTAGATATTGGAAAGTGTAGGTCTAGTGACTTACAAACTAGCACTACCTAGTCATATATGAGTTGATAACGTATTTCATGTCTCGTTCTTAAAACAATATATATATGGCTCTGGGCATATTATAAATTGGCTAAGATATACAAGTAATGAAAGAATTGTAATTGAGGTGTCTTGAATAAGTGACAAATAAAAAAAATGAAGGAGGATTGTTGTGTTTGGAGGTCGAACCAGATGGAGAATTCCTGGTAGAACCCCTGCATATTCTAGAATAGAGAGAAATAATGCTGCGGAAGTAAGCCATCACCCAAATTAAGGTGCAATGGTGGCACTTTAGTTCTGAAGAGGCCACTTGGGAAGATAAGGAATTGATGCAACAAGCCTATCCTGATTTGTTTAACATCGGGGACGTTGTTTCAAAAAAGGGGGGAATATGTCACACCCATATGTGGGTGAATAGTAAATAGGATTTACTAGGAACTTGAACTTGATTTAGCTCTTATTAGTTAACTGTGATTTTTCAGTAAGCTGTACTTAGGAAGGTTAACGAAAAATTCAAGAATTAATTAATTTTGATGTGAGGATGTTAATAATTTGTTATTTTTTTTATGATATGAGAATGATTTATTACTAGATGGATATGTCGGGAAATTCAAACAAGAGACCGTGCAGGGTTGTCTAACTACCTGGCAGTTAGGTGTTCTTTTTTTCTTGATGCTTCCTTAGAGGAGATAAAAAGGAATAAAAGGGAAGCCTCTTTTGTTTCCACCTTTCTGTGAAGAAGAATATTAAGATGTTTGAATAAGAAAAAAATGATAAAAGGAGAATTTTCCTGAGTTTAGGAAGATCCCAATGGAACTATCCTTGTTGATAGATTTAGACTAGACAAGTATTCCTAAGGTATACAAATGATATGAAGGATAATTATCACCAGAGACTGCTGGGTTGTTGGAAGCTCATGGGGAGCTGTACTTGATTGCCATACTCGTAGGAAGGGAGAAGGGTTCTTCTCTGTTTGATTTTTCGGGCTTAGCTAATGGTTGTATAAGTATTTCTTTTAGGTTAAGGAAGAAATAGTACTAATAACATTGCTGGGAAAGAAATGATTTTTTTGTTTTCTTTAAACAAAAATAAAAAAAGCATTAGTATCAATAGTTCAACAAATAATGAAAATACGAGTTGTTCTGAGTAGAAAGGAAAATAAACAGAACTGGTAAATTTTGAGTTGTTTTTAAAGTACCGAAGATATAATTTCTGACCCTGACCCAAATGAAAAACTATGAATGTAAGTGTTTATTACTGGTAGAGAGGCTATAGCATTAGCATATATGAATGTGTTATTTATGTATGGGACATTATATAAATAAGACCTCTCAATTATGGTATGTCTTGTCGATAAACAAACATATATCTATATAAGGTAAATCGACTGTACATATAATTATTGAAAAGAAAAAAATATTGTATCATGAATAGTGTTACTATATAGTAAATGTTGGAAAAAAAACACATGAGAAACCATACAAAGAAACATTGTTGTAGTAGAACCTAACAGTGTGGAATATAAAATTTACATAATACTATGAAAAGAGTCGTGAATCGCCTTGCGGAACTAGGGGTGTTGTATCAAGAACCATACCACCGTCTAGAAATAGAGGAGTAACAGATCGGGTTATGGAAAGAAGTTGGTCAACCAGTGAACCGAATTTGTTTAAAATATTTAATCTGATGCCTTAGCATAGAATTTTGTATACCAAACATAATTTCTATGCGACATGGTAAGTAATGGTAGAGCTTTTCCTAAAATCCTCAACGAACAATCTAGTAGGAATTTCTTCTTCTAAGAGTCAGATTATGTTCGGAAGAATGTTTGTTCTAGAACTAAGATTACAACCATAATTTTTTCTCCATTTGTGTAAAGGTTGGGGTATAAACAAATATAGGACTACGATTAGAAAAAGAGTACCGCAAAACCAGACATATATCAAATATGTTATAAGAAAACATAATAGTAAATATACGACTAAATAAAAATTATAAAGAAAACTCCATCTCACTACAGTAAACTTGCAGACACAAATATCCACTCTTTATATCTTTGTATAAATACTTTGTGTGAAACAAAGCCATTGTCATTATATTCCAAAGAAAATACAACATTTAATAATATTTTCACCAATCGTTCTGAGTAGAATTTGAAATATATAGTAAGGACCCCTGATATGAGGGTTTCCTTAATAAGACTGAATACGAGGGTTTCAATCATCGGAGAAAAGTTAAAATCAATTCCACTCTAATCGGTGGCTGAAACCCTTTCGTTGAAAACATTATTGAAGATGGTAGTTGGGATTTCATGCGAGGATTGAGTTAAATACATGGTAGAAACAACGAAGGCTGAGTAGGAATCCATAACCCTTAAACAATGAATTATATCTTATACACCAGGGCATACCTAAAACAAAAAACAAGAGCACTTAGTGAGGGAAAATCCTGAAATTGTGAGAGATATAATTTGACGGCATTGTTGTAAAATAAATAGCATCATACCTTAGAAATTGGTCGTGGTCGCATCTCCACCTGCATAGATTAAGGGAAAATTGTTAGAGTTATTTTTCCTTAAAAAGGAATTGACTGCAATATCAAAACAAAATTGGGGAAAAGTTATGAAAATTTTCTTCTTGAGCAAACTCACCACAACGTAAGACTCCTATGAAACCATCCTAAGCCAACCTGCAAAAGAACTGTATGTACAATGAATGGAGGGGTTAGTTTTTGAGCTTGCAACAACCTATTAACGTAACCATCAAAGAGAAGATTGAGGAACCGATAATACTAACCAAAGAGACAAAGTATTGTCAATAAATTTGGTACAGGATAAATTCTTCATCGTAGAGGCAAGTTTGAGCGAGGCGCAGATCTGCACCGAGAGCAGAGAAAATGCAAAATGACAAAGAAGTTATGGTTTGGTTGGGGGTGTAGTACCCTAACAACCCTTAGACGCTCTTGACCGTTGGATTTCAGTCGAGGAAACCTTCACTTTTCCATTCCAATAGCTGCGAAGCAACAATTTTGGAGGGTTCGAGTATGTCGGGATAAATCATAAGTCCTTATGCATTATGTTAATTAAATATGCACCAACGCGCATTAAAAAAATGTGTTGAATATAATAAACCTTAGCTGCGATTTGCATAGGCGAAAAGTATGTGTTAGTAAATGCATACCCCATTGTTAGTTCCATATATATATATCAATGAAGCAAAGGACCAATTTTTAGTTTCATATATGTATATCAATGCAGCGTAGCAATAATGCACTAATGTACTGTGCACCCTTTTGTATGAGGGTAATAATTATTTTTTATTGATAATTGTGACAAATCAATAGTGTAAAAATTAAAATATGGAAAAATAAGAATATTATTAAATAAAATATTAGATTTTATTTAAAAATATTATTATTATTATTATAAACATAAAAAACAAGCCTAATATGTAGGATTGCTTGTCTCTTATGCAAAAAGTAGAGAACTTTTATGGCAGAATGTGATCATATAATTTAGCTATATTAAATGCATGATTTAAACACCATAACCATGGCGTAGAGGGAATCAAATTGTTCATAATATATTGGTACATGATAACATAGTTTTATGAAAAAAAATGATCGATAACAATTAAATAATTACATAATACAAATATATTATGATTAATAAAATATATTAATGGAAAAAAGTGAAAAAACATTGTTATTAGAAAAAATACAACAATTAATAGAAAACAAGCAAGCAAGTAATGATTATAGGTTAATATCCCGGATGCGGGTGTACGTGATTGTGCATAATTTGCTGAAGGGGAGGTGGCTGGGCACGTGGTCTACCACCACCGCCATCCCTCTGAACTCCGAGCATAAGTTAATACTGCCGGCTATCACAATTATTGCTGCATTAATGCAGACTTCATCGCCTCGTTTTCTCGACCCCCCCATCGCTATGGCGCCCATTCCGTCGATCCATTGTGTCTCTCCTCTGCGTTCTTGCTGTTCTCAGGTTGACATTGAGCCCTGTTTGCGCACCAGCACAGGGAAACGGTGTCGACTAAGCTGCTGCCTCAAGCTTTCGACCGGCATTCACGTTTCCTCAGGTCCGTTTTGCAACTATAGTAGCTCTTCTGTTGATTACAGGCAGCCTCTGCATTCGTTTACCATCCCTCTCTCGTTTTTTCGCCCTGCCTTCCCTGCCAAGCTCATCATGCCTCGATTGAGACCTAGGATGACTTGCAGGCGCGGCTCCTCTCGTGGGCAAGTCATCAGGCCGCCTGTGTTTTCCTCCTCTGCCTCTTCGTCGGATTCCTCTGACTCCGATGACGGCCGTGTTGCTGCTTCCAGAAGAGGCCGGGGTCGTGGTCGAGGAAGCAGTCCCTCCACCTCTGCAGCGCATGTCCGCCTCTCCTCCAACGCTCACTTTCATTCCGCCCGTTTCAATTACCCCTGCTCTCTCAACCATCATGAGTTCATCGCCTCTGTTTCCATTAAGCTCAGAACCAACCCGACTGCTCAGGCTCAGCCCTCGGACCCCTCAGGAATTGCTCTGGCACCCGAGGACGAAATTCTGTTTTGCCCCCCAGGGGTTAGTTTGCAGAGTGTTCAGGGTGCAATGGCCTCACAGCACGAGCTTCAACAAGCTGGGCCCAGCGCTCCTTCAGGCAATGACTTCTCGGGCAAAGCACCTCCTCCTCTAGCTGATGATGATTTAAACTCGTATGCATGCCCAGTGGTGGAAGAAGCGCCCTCGCCCACCAATGATGCTTAATGGTATTTGCTCGCCAGTTTTTGAACACAGGTATCAAGAGGTGTTCACTCTCCTTCTTTTTTACAGTTTTTTGCAGGAATTATGTTGTCATTCTCCTTCGCCATATCAACGGTTTCCTAGTTACTGTTTTCCAAGTAATGCTATCCAAGTTACTGTCCCCAGGACAGCGCTCCAGTGCTTCAATATGACTGTTTGTAATTTTTGCTATGGGAAGTGTTTGTTTTGGTCTTGTATGTCGAGTAGAGTCCTCCACTCCAGACATTATTTCAGATACAAGTATCAGTTGTTTAGAAAGGCGGACAAGGTCCTGGTCACCAATGTATTCTCAGCCAGTGAACAGTTGTTGTTTTTTTATGTCAATGATCAGCAATGTAATGTAAGACTGCCACATCTCTGGGCTAGCTTTTCTGAGGCCTCAGCCTCTATGTAATATTTTTGTATCATTATAGAAGTAGACCGATTCAGAAAAAAAAAATAAAAAAAAAATGATTATAGGTTAATAAATATTTATGGTTAAAAATAAGTATGATAATGAATGGAAAGAAAATATTAATTATGGAAAAAAACTATATATATTTTATTTTTTGGAAAAAAAATATTAATTATGAAAAATCCATATATTTGAATTATTTTTTTATAATTAATTTATAAAGATACTTGGCCATTAGTTTTTTTTTTAATAATTTAAACTACATAAAAAAAATAGTTATCCACCAATTAAAAAAATAAGAAATTCAAATTTCTAAAAAAAATATATTTTAATTTATTATAATTTTGATAAATTTTAGAAATAGTATACAAAAATTTGTAAATTAAATAATAATATTTATTAATACTGGAAAATATAATAAATATTCAATAAAACTTCATATTTTTCTAAAATATTTATTACAAATAATTTTAGAATAAAAATATTTGAAAAGGTAAAAACTTCTTATCCTATAATAAAAAAAAGACGGAAAAAAATGAAAAATGTGGGAAACAAAAAGGAACACGGAAGTCGAGACTTTGGAGACTTTCTTCCAAAGTCGTATGATTAAAAAATAATAACTTTGAGAAAAATCACCTTCTAAATGATTAAGAAAGAAATAATATTAGAAGAATTAGTTTTAAAATATAACAATAATAAGTCGGAAACCTATGAGTCAAAGCCATACGGTTAGTTCTCATTTATTAGTCCATGTCATAGCAAGGATATAGAAATTGTTTTTTAGTCAAAGTGTTTTGATTTATGTTTTTCTAATATTTTTACTTTTGGATATTATTTTATTATTATTTTTTAAAATTCTATATATAGGTTTGTTGTAAAGGTTGATAGGACTAATTATTTGTGATTAAAAATGAAATTTATTAGAAAAAAATTAATAATAATATTAAATAAAAATTTGACATCTAACATTATTGATATTGCTATATATATAAAACTAAAAGTTGCTAAATAATATTTGAAATTTAGTCAAAAATAAATGCAAATGAAATTTATTAGAAAAAAATTAATAATAATATCAAATAAAAATTTGACATTGACATGATTGATATTATATATATATATATATATATATATATATATATATATATAAAAGTTGCTAAATAGTCTTTGAAATTTAGTAAAAAATAAATGCAAAGACATCAATTTATATTAATAAATAAATACAATAATATAATAATATGAGTTTATTGGACAAAAACAAAGATGTATTGTATTGTTGCAAAGTCATCTAGTTTATATAATTGTAATTCATTAATTCTAACACTTCTCAACCCTACACTACAAGGAAAAGACCTTCTAGCGGATATTTTTGAGGAATCCCACAAAAAAATACTCCATACATCTATTTCTAGCGGAGGTTACTAGAGGAGGTTGGTGGGCGGAGGGTTTTGCGGATGTTTTCCTCTCGGCGCGCTTATCATTAAACGTTGCCCCGGTGCTCTGGAACTGAGAAAGCACCGGTGCAAACCAAAACATTGGCACATCGGACACCGTGCACTCTGTACATACCCACCTGGTGCGTTGTATTATTCTATAGCACCGGTGCGTCGCAACTCTTCCACGCCGGTGCATTATAAAACACCGCACCAAAATCGAAACCACCTAGTGCGGTAGAAAGAAACCGCATCGGTGCATCATAATACATCACGCCAAAACACAAACCGACCGATGCGTTTGTAAGAAACAGAACCGGTGTGCCTATAAACCACGTGCACCGGTAAAGGATTAAATTTAAAAAAAAATTACGGCAAAAAACCTGAATTTTTTAGTTTTCCAGTGCTCCTGAGCTCTCAATTACCAGTGCGCGCCCTACCATAGAACGCACCAGTGCGCACGAAACATTGGCACACCGAACAACGGAACGACATACACACACCTCCAGGGCATCCTATTACTTTAACGCACTGGTGCTTCACCACACTTCCATGCTGGTGCATCATAAAACACCGCGCCAAAACATAAACGCGCCGATGCATTCTTATCCAAAAGCATCGGTGCACCTATAAACCAAACGCGTCGGAATAGCGTTACATTAAAAAAAAAATTAAGGCCAAAAAATCGGTGCTTTACGACTATTCTGCACCAGTGCTTTACGGATATTCTTCCTCGGTGCATCATCAAAATTTCACGCCAAAACTGAAACATCCCGGTGTGGTGTTAGGGAACCACCCCGGTGCATTATAAACAACGCGCCAAATTTGACATAGCCCGGTGCGGTTGTAGGTAAGCGTACCGGTGCGCTAGTAAAACCTCGCACACCAGAACAGGGTTAAATAAAAAAAAATTTACCGCCAAAAAGCTCATTTTTCACTTTCCTCAGTGCTCTAGAGCTCTTAAGCACCGGTGCCATTTCCCCTTGTCTAAGCCGCCCTGACATCGGTGCTCTCATTACACCCATTGCACGCATTGCTACTCTGCATTGGCCACCAATCTCCAGCTTGCATTTTGAAAAAGGGTGGGAAAATTTACTTTTGCAAATTTTACAGCCAATATGCCTCCTCGACTGCGAAATGTACAGGTATTTTTCTAGTTTTTTCATAATTAAGCCTTTTAGTGGATTAGAAATTGAAATAACCTTAAAAATAACTATTAAAAAAGAAAAGAAAAAAATGTGTCGCGCAGTGCGCCAGAGCTGTTCGGCTCACACCGGATAGCGGTGCTGCCTATAAAATTTACAGGCCGCACAACCACCGATGCTAACGATATCCGCACCATTTCTGGGGCGGTACCAAAAGGCGCCCTGAATAATTTTAAACTAAAAAATAAAAAATAAAAGCTGGTGCGCTCATTTATCCAAGCACACCGTTGACCACGGGAATCACAGTGTGGTGTGTTGACGGAATAATCCGCCCCGGTGTATGTCAGTGCTCCGCATTATGGATTCCGAGAGGGTCAACGGTGCGGCCAGGTAAAAGACCGCACCGTCGACTATGTAATTGTCATGAAGTCATTGTGCTGACACGACTATACGTGCCAGGGCGTATATTTCTGTCAGTGCACTGCTATTCTAAACTTTGATAAAGTTAACGGTGCTTGAAAAATAGGCAACTGCACCGAGGCTGGTGCGTTGTATTTCATTAGGGGCACCGGCACCGATGCGCTACATTCTTAAGACGCACCGCCACCAGTGCATGTGTGTCACTATTTTTATGGCGCACCGACTTGTCTGTTTGTTTTTTTTTTTTAATATATATGTATATTCCTAAATACATGTCTGTTTTAATAAAAAAAAATTATTTAATATGGCAATGATTTAGAGAGAAGAGGAGGAACAACAACAACAACAAGTTGAACAATATGACATGATTCGCTAATGGGAGGCCCAAGAGAGGGAGAGAGATGCATACCCTCGCCCTATTACTGCAGATACCCAGGGGATCCTTAGGTAGGTAGGCCTCCTCAAGTTCTATAAGGAGGCTACTTCCTAAAGGCCCATAGTGTGTTTTTGAGATATCTTATCCGCAGGTGGAATGCCCACTGACAGGCTTTCCAGGTTGGTCCTGACCAGTGTACAGACCCACTGAGGAGGATATTTATTTTATTACAGGACTATCGAGGAGAGGGGTGGATTTTCCCTCATTCCCAGATGTGCCAGCTGGTTGTGTAGCAGGGAGTCAGTTAGTTTACTCCCAGAGATACATTGGAGCACATGTATTGTCTCCTTTAGAGTTTCAGGTACCTGGAGGTCAGTTATGTATAGGTGCTTTTGGTAGACAGGACGTGCAGTGCATCTCCCTTATCATTTCGACCATTTCGCACAACACCAGTTACGGGCAACGCATTAGTTGCTTGTTTTTATATTATGTTGATTCTTTAGTATAGCATCCACGACTTGTTTGGTGGTCTGCCATTTTTTTGCGGCAGTTTTGTACGGCCTTAGATAGATGGTGTGCTCATGCACAAGGGAGGGTCAACTTCCCTTTTTCTTCAGAGTTGTTTTGTTTATTTTTTGAGAGGTTTCCAGAGATGAGACCTAGTTTTGTTCGACAGCCTCGTAGGCCGATGTTTGAGGCCCGGACGCACATGTGGGGGAAGATGATGCCCAAGAGGGGAGACACTTTGTTTCCAGCCAGGATATCACATGGTTCACTGGACTTACTAGCCAGTGTTGACAGGATGCATCCCTTCATTATGGTCCCATGTCCTTATGTTGGCTTAGATTGGCGAGGGTGTCCAAACATCCTCTTCATAGCTGATGAGCCGCTAGATGATAGACATAATATTACTGTTTTATTTATATTTATTCTAACATGTTCTTTAACTTGTTTTTATTAAATTTTGTAATGAAATTGTCTAATTATTGTTGTGCACTTGTATATATTTTGCAGACATTGGCTCTTTTTATGGCGAGGAGATGTCGGGTCCACCACATGATCCAGGTGTGGATTCTGATGATGACAATCGGGACATGCCTGATGCTGAGGATGAGGCTAGTGAGCAGAGAGACATGCCCCTGCTCATGGTGCACTGGTGCCGCCTTTTGCTAGGCGTGGTCGACCTAAGACTAGATATAGGATGGAGTTGGGCATCCAACTCTGTGCATTGATTGTTGATGCGGGCATCAGGTTTTCTCATTACAGAGACATACAGGCCGATGATAGGCTGTTACGGATGTGGAGAGGCATGCCGCATGACATGTATGGCCTGATGCGGCATGTCGTAGGAGCTATGATAGTTGTTACGCGACTGAGGAGGACTGTCCGTAGCTATAGGCATAGTCGAGCCGCGGCACGTGATGGATAGTCGGCGAGTAGCGACTCACATGCATCTCATGATCGTTCACCTCGCGGCGTGTTTGATGAGCATGAAGCTCCACTGGCAGCATCTGGAAATCATCATGGAGATGAGGTTGGACCATCGGCCATGTCTAGTCAGCAGCCTACAACATCCATCAGTACTAGTCATGATCATGAGTAGGCTGGACCATCGACCGCCGAGGCTGCACTATTGACTGAGCAGGCCTCCACTACTACTGCTAATATTGATGTTGTACTACCACCAGTGGATGCATCCATCAGTACTAGTGGTCATGATCACGAGCAGGCTCGACCATCGACTATCGAGGCTGCACCCAGCTTTACTGAGTAGGCATCCACTTGTACTGCTATTGATGTTTTTACACTACCACCAACACCTGATCCATGACATTTATATTAAAGTTGTATATTTAACATTATATATATATATATATATATATATATATATATATATATATGGTCCATGTATTTTATGTTCATGTTGCAGTTGTACTTAATTTTCATGTTGGTGATCATCATGATGTGGCTCATATTGTTAGGTCATGTTAGATATGTTCATTTAATGTTTAGATTGCAGATAGATGTGTATATGTGATAGCATGAGTTATTTGACATATTGAGATGTATATTTGATGTTTGTGTTGTGATGATGTTAATATATAATGTTAATTTAATGTTTGAATGTGTTTATTAGTCAAATATGATGTTTGTACGATGGTTATCATGATCGTGATGATGTTTATTAATTAATTTAATATTAAATGACCATGATATTTATTAAATATTATGTCGTGATTGTAATTTTAATTTTAATTTTAATTGTATGTAAAATTGTAAAATTGTATTTGTATTTGTACTAATTGTAATTTTAACTGTAATTATATGTAAAATATTTATTAATGTAATTTTTTTTTTTCTTGAATAATTCTAATTCTATTTATGTAACATATTAGTACAAAACTACCACAGCTTCAGCTAAGTAATCCTGAAGGCTAGGTTTGAAGCTCAAAAGAAAACATGGTTTTGGACTGCTCCAGAAGGGGGAACTAGTCCCTTAGACACATATCTTGCCGCCCGCGCAGGGGAAACCTGCATTAAGTAAGAACATAGTAACAAGTAAGACCATGAAAGCAAAACTTGACTAAGATAAACGATGTTTTTCCTGCTCATAAAGAGGGATTTAAACAAAAACAAATAAAGCCCCCCATTGTACCTGGGCTGCGGCACTGCGTTCCAGTTGTGATATCAGTGGTCACTTGTCATCTGCAGGAGAGGGAGGCTCCTCCACTACGCGGCCGTGATACTTCGCACTGATGCTATCCTCTTCATCGGTGGTGGCGCAAGTGGCAGTTGTGGCTGCATCCTTCATCTGTTCCTGTGCGTTGTCATCTCTTTTTAGACCCTGCGAAGCATCATGGACCGGAGGGGGCTGAGGGGTGGGCTCATTAGTAGGCTTTGAACTAGCAGCTTCCTCTTGGAGAGAGACAGTTATGAAGGTGGTGAGAACCAGGCGGTCCATTGTACAGACAAATTGAAATTCAGCTCATTGAGAGGTGTGGTGAAGGGCGACAGGGAGAGTGGCGGATTGAGAGACAGGTTGCAAAGTTGATGCAGTGTGGAGAGGTTGAGAGCTGTGGGTGGGGTGCTCCTCCCTAAAGAGGCAAGCTTGCCCTATTTTGCTACGAGTTTCTGGGAAATGACCGCGGGCTACATCCTCAGATGAAGAATCATTGCCAAAGGAAGACTGGGTGAATTTCTTGGCCCCTCCTACTTCCTCTGCGACTTCGCATTCTATGCCTAATCCGAGGCATTTTGGAAATTGAGCGCAATCTGTAGGAACGGGTAGGCGAGCGAGAGAAACTCTGGGTAAGAGACAGAGGACTGGCCTACATAAAAATAGAGAGAGGAGCCTTGAAGCAGAACTCACTCTGAGAGAAGTGGAATTCCGGCAATGTTTCTAGGCAACCAAGCAGCTAGCAGCGCCTCCCAGTATGCGTGCGAGCACTTGGCTTGGCGCAAGTAGGAGGATAGTAGCAGCTCTGAGGAGCAGGATGAGCATGAGTAGAATGAGAATGAGCATGAGTAGGCATCGTCATAATAAACCAGGGGAACGGGAGAAACTGGCGGTGGGATGAGCTAATGGCTCGATTGCGGAGTTTAATGCCCAGGTTAGCAACATTAATGGGAGGATTAATGCGCAGGTGGGTGACCAGATGGCCACCCCACGCACCCGCCTTCGGGACGTGCGTCCCATCGTACCTATAGATCATCCGCATCCGGAATATTAATGTTAAATTTTAATTGTAATTGTAATATTTAATTTATTATGAAATGATTGTAATTGTATATATGAAAAATTGTAAAATTGTAATTCTAATTCTAATTGTATGTAAAATTCTAAAATTTAAATGTATTTGTAATTGTAATTTTAATTGAATTGTATGTAAAATATTTATAAAATTGTAATTGTAATTGTAAATGTAATTCTATATAAAATTGTAAATGTAATTGTATGTAAAATTCTAAAATTGTAATTGTATTTGTAATTGTAATTTTAATTGAATTGTATGCAAAATATTTGTAAAATTGTAATTGTAATTGTAAATGTAATTTTATATAAAATTGTAAATGTAATTGTATGTAAAATTCTAAATTTGTAATTGTAATTTTAATTGAATTGTATGTAAAATATTTGTAAAATTGTAATTGTAACTGTAAATATAATTCTATGTAAAATTGTAAATGTAATTGTATGTAAAATTAAAATTGTAATTCTAATTCTAATCGTAATTCATGTATGTGAAATTAATGTAAAATTGTAATTGTAATTTTAATTCTAATTGTCATTGTACTTTTAATTGTAATTGTATGCAAAATATTTGTAAAATTTTAATTCTATTAATGTGAAAATTTTAATTGTATTATTGTGAAATGATTTTATTAAAATATTTAAATTTGTAAATTTTCAAATAATTGTAAAATAACAAATCTAGAATAATACGAATTTTTATAACATAATAAAGTTTAGAAAACAATGAAAATAAATTCATGTGCTTTATAATTATCATTATTCTATTATGATCTTACATACAAAAAAAAGAACTTTATACAGTTTGGTGCGCTTATCATCCTAACACGCACCGGTGCGTTGTATTAATACGATGCACCGGTGTGTCAAAACTCTTCTGCACCAGTAATGAATAAACGCAAATAATAAAAAATGCAACTCTATTTATTTAAGTGAAAAAAAGCAGCAATTTAAAAAATGGGTGGAAAAATATTTTCGAAAATCTAATTTCATAAAATAATTCTTTAAATACTGAACACTTTTCATTATTTCACTATTTTTGCTAAGATTTTCAGCTAGATATTTGTAGGTGACAGACCTGGAGCAAGAGAGTAGGAGGGCACTGTCGAGCAGCGAAATACGTTCGAATAGAAGTATTCAGACAATCAGAAACCAAACCTCTGGTGATTCAAACCTTGTATCATATAATTTGAAACCATCTCGTGATTAAATTTGATTATTTTTTTTACTTTTTTCTGCAGTTTTATCCATTTTTACCCGAAACCCTTCATTTTTTTTTTCCCTTTCCTCTCCCTGTTTCTGTGATTCCATAATTAGGGTTTTTCATTTTAGATTAACGTCTAACCCACATGATGACTTGCATAGTCGGATCCCAATCCATGCAGCCATTGCGTGAATTTTTGAAAAAATGGATTTTTCTTTATCGGTGCGCTGCGTACGCTACCGCACCGGTGCACTGTATTATACAACACACCGCGCAAGTACTGTAGTAAAAAAATGAAATTTTTTTTTCTAAATCCGTGCGCCAAATCTGAAATAGGGCACCGGTGCTCCATTTAACTAGGCAAACACCGCACGGTGTATTACACCGTTTTTGCGGTGCGTTTATAATACCCCATGCACCGTTAGGTCTATTACACTATTTTCTGCGGTGCGTTTATAATACCCAAAGCACCGTACGGTGTATTATACTATTTTGCGATGTGTTGTTAATATCCCCACGCACCGACTGCAGTGCAGACCTCATGAAAGGCGCACCGGTGTCTTTAGATTTATTTTCTACCTAAAAGGTTGAGAATTTATTTATAAATATATTAATGAATGATATGGTACAGGTTTCAGATTGATAAAGAAATGTCTGACAAGAGATCAAGTAACAAAAATACTGTTAACACATCAAGAAAAGCAAAAAAGGTAAGTTCTTTGTAAATTCTTTATAAAAAATATTATTTTTTAACTATATGTAAGTTGAACTAATATGTATTGCTTACTATGTATCATGCAGAGCCACAAAATGATGAAGCTCGATCTGATTATTTCTGATCTAGGACTAGAAGAGCGTAAAAGTTTAATGGAAAAATTGCAAAAGGATGAATCAGGTGAATGAAAAAATACTATCGATTCAATATGAGTTTCTTTTTTTAATTATCATTAATAATATACTTGAAATTATTAAATAACATGTGTCAAACAGTCTACTAATTCACATCTGTTTAATGTTCTATAGGGAATAACAACTTAAAAAAGGAATGTTGTTCTAAGAAAAGAAAAAAAATAGAACATGCAAATGAAAATCAATTGCTCCTTAGCTCATCTGGAGTGGTGCAAGAAGTTAACGAAAGGGGGAAAACTTTTACAAAAGTTTGAGGGATCTAGTGGAACGAAAGTATAGACGTTCTTTCCAACAACAACAACGTGCTTCAAATGTAATATGTAATCATTGAATTTTCCGATCATTAGGTACAATAAATAAACAATTTAGCATTAAATATTAATTTTCAAGAATTTTCTTGCAGAAAAGAAAAGAAAATGGAACCCATTCAGCACATAAAATAGGACAACAAGGAAGAAAATGGTTGATCTCTAGGTTTGTGAGTAATTGTTACTTCCTTATAACAACTTTACTAGATTTCATTTTTGTATTTTTTAAGTTGTTTTACAAAAATCATCATTGAATGTCTTCAAACAGGTGCTAACATACAAAGAAGAACCATCAGACGAATTGATTGAAATTGGGTTAAATATGGGTTGTGAGTTTATGTTGGCATATCAGAATTTAATTGTGGAATTTGTAAGCATCTATCGATCTTGTTTTACTTAGCTCCGTCTATAATTAATAGAACAAAAACATCTTTTATATTAAATATATGATTTGTTATGGGCTATAAAAATTGCAGGAAACAAAGTATGGAATTGCGCCAATAGATGAAATTTTGAAAGATGGCATGGTACATGGTTTTGAAAGAATGTGTATAGTTTATGAGTCAATTGTTGCTATGGTGTGTCATTTTTCTTTTCGATTTACATTGATGTATATTATTTAATATTGCAATTTTCACTATTCTCACTAATGTATATACACTCATTTCAGTTTATTTTTATGTTTGTAGATGGAAGGTGCAGAAGAAGAAAACAATCAACGTCATGAACACAACATTCCTAAAAATAGCCCAAGTCATGGAAGTAGCTCTAGTAGTGACAGCAGTTCAAGCGAAGAATGATGATCACTATGTTTGGATATCAAAGCAAGGCATTTTAGTTTTTGAAATATGTCTATGAAATCAAACATTTTGTTTAATGTAATGGACATAGTGTCCTACTTGAAAGACAAAGGGATACGATTATTAACTCTCCCATTTTGTATGATAAAGACTGCCTTATTCATATATATTATATATATAATCATAAAATATGTTTTAATTTATTCTATTGTGTTCTCCATTGTCGTTCTCAAATGCACTAATAAAAATTTAATTCATATGAATATCGTTATAAGATATATATGTGTCGACTTTTGATGAATAATGAATTTTAAAAAACCACAATAATTCTGATATGATATAACAAATTAATCCAAACAGCACATTCAAATGCATTAATAAAAATGTAATTAACATGAATATTGTTATAAGATGTGTCGACTTTCGATGAATAATGAATTTAAAACAATCACAATAATTGGACTATCACAGGTCGATGTTTCTAAAAAAACAAAATGAAAACTGGTGCATGTCAGTAACTGTCAACTAGTGTGTTTATGTGTCTACACGCACTGGTGCCTATATGCACCAGTGTCTATATGCACTGGTGTTTTTATGATCTATGGGCACCGCACAAATACCGATACCAGTTATAAATATCGGTGCGTTTGTGTGATACTGCGTACCGGGGCGTTTATGTATCTATAAGCACCAGTGCATTTGTACGATCCATGTGCACTGCATGAATATCGATACCAATTATAAATCTCGATGCCTTTTTGTGATATGGCGCACTGGTGCATCATAAAGGTATACACACCGGTGCATTGATACGACCTATGGGCACCACTCAAATCCCAAGACCAATTAGAACGGCCCCGTGCGTTGTATCACCAACACTATGCTCGGTGTTGTTTTATACCTTAACGGCCCGGTGCGTTCTCCTTCGACCGTCTTGGGGCGCCTTCTAAATGTACGCATCAGTGCGTTAAAGCCAAAGTAGCGCACCGATGAAAAAACATCCGTAATAACATCTGGCGGCCCATTTTTTTTAGTTGTGTTGAATTTCTGTTAAAAGCTCCGCCAAAACCTTCGTTCCCAGAAACGGATGTGGTAGCATATGTTTTTTTGAAAATTTTGGCCAATTTTATAACACTAAAAACCTCCTTTATAACCTCCACTAGAGGGTATTTTCCTTGTAGTGCTAGCTTTGCAATGTTATTGTTCAATGTTTTTGGCAGGGGATATATTTTTTGGAGAAAACCTTAAAGTATTTTTTTTTACATAGGGAAAAATTCGTAATCTTTCATTAAAGTAGAAAAATTACATGTTACATTTTACTGAGTATACTGTCGAGTATGATGCAAGTAATAATGTTGTCCTCCTGCAAAGTCAGAGGTATTACAAAACTGTGCATGTTGTGCATATATTTGCTGTAAGTTTGGTGCATAACTTAAAAGGAAAAAATTGAATATGTACATACATATAAAAATAAATAGCAACCGAATAGAGTAGCATAAGTATCATAACAAAATTATATATCTCCCCAATAAAGAGATGTCAAAAACTGGAGTCATAGATCAAAATGCATGCCGATCCTGGATGTCATCGATGAAAGGTCTATGGAAATATCTGTACACCTGTGCTCCAATGTGTTCAATGATGTGCCAACTTCCCCACTCTAGCTCCACAGCTTCTTTGGATAATTTGTCTTCCACTTTGTTCCTATTCCTGTAAATATGAGTGACAGATATAGAGTCAAATTGATATTTGAGATGGTGAGATTCCCGCAGTAAAGCAGTAAGTGTGTGCGTGTAACACTGTGCATGCGAGATGAACCAGTTAATCACAATAAGAGTGTCGCCAAAGATCTGAAGGATGTTGCAATTTTTTTCCTAGGCAAAAACCAGAAGGAGTCTTAAGCATTGTAGTTCAGCAAAATTGTTAGTTCCCTGGCCTAAACCCATCTTGAAATGATAATAATGCTGCTCAGTGAGATGAAGAACAACACCTCCCCAAAATCCATTTTGATTGGCCACGCTGTCAAAATAAGCCCAAGGCTGGGTATGATCAATGATTTCAAGGATGCTTTGCTTTACTGTTTGCTGAGAGTCTTTGTCAGGTATCAGGCTATAGGTAGCAGTGATCACTATATTTATGCGATCACCATTCACCTGTTGGTTTTCTAAGATGTACTTGTTGCGGTTTGTCCATATTCCCCATACAAATAACAATGGAAGGTTTCGCAACTTGGTGATATTAGCAGTCAGCTGCCACCAAAAAGTCTAGGCTTCCAAGATAGAATTCCCCCACCAGTTAAAAGGACATCCAAGTCTATGAGTGACCAAGTGCCAAATACCCTGAATAGTAGGGCATTCTAGGAAGAGATGTGTGGCGTCTTCCTCATGAGACTGACAGTAACAACATATAGAGGGTCCCTGTAAAGCACGACGATGAAGATTTTCCATAGTGGGAATGCAGTTTTGTAGAATGCACCAAAATAGAAGTATGTTTTTGTGCGGAGCCTTTAGTTTCCAAATCAACTGCCACCACCAGAGTTTTTCTTGTGGCTCCTTGAATTGGAAAAGTGTCATATAGCCAATTTTTGGTGTGTAAGTGCCTTTTGGTGAGATAGACCAGATCAGCTGGTCATCCTGATCAGTCAATCATATGTGTGATGCTTGTAGTGCTCTGATATAATTAGCCCAGGTGTATTGACCATCCCGAGGGATGCCCGGTTCATGCGCCGATAACCAAACTTGCGTTTGCCAATTTGTGCACGCTAGATTTGCAATCTGCGCAAGGTATCTAATACCCTCATTTGCCAATAGATCAGTGATCCAATCAGGCAACCTGTAGTATTCCCCACTTCCAGACCACGACTCAATGCCCACTTTGATTGAAGCTCCGGTTCCAATATGCCATGAGAGCCCTTTTTGTATGAGAGGAGAAGCCTTTGTAATGGATTTCCAAATAATGGAGGATCTGGGAGTGGGAATAATGCTACCCCTAATCCATTCCAGAGTGTTCCTAGGAGCAATGTATTTAGTGGTGGTAACCTCCTTCCAGAGACTATGACCAGTGATTAGATGCCAACAGATTTTTTCCACCAGAGCAGTCGAAAAAATATGGAGATCCTTGATGCCCCAACCACCCCACTGTTTAGGCTTGTTGATACGTTCCCAAGCAATCCATGCAAAAGTACTATCTTTTTTCTGATTTCTCCACAAAAAATGTCTGCAAATGCTTTGAATATGGTTTGTGACTCCCTTAGGGATCCAAGCAAGAGAAATCCAGTAGACAGAGATGGCTTCAAGTACTGATTTAATTAAAACTAACTGTCCAGCCCTGGAGAGCCACCTATGGTACCATAAGTTGATTTTGCGTTCCACTTTTTCAATGAGCCAGTTCCAGTCTTTGATTTTATAATCATTTGGTTTTAAGTGAAAGCCTAGGTATTTCAGTCCTTCCCCAATATTGCTATGAACATAAGCAAAATGTGCCAAGGAAATACCCTATTCTTGAGTAGAGCACCTTGTCATGATAATCATGGATTTGAAATTGTTAGGGGTCATACCCATCACTCTACAAAAACTTTGAAGAATTATATCAAATTGAATAGAGTCCTGACATGAGCCATCAAGGAAAATAAGTACATCATCCACAAATAAAAGGTGTGTAAGATGCATAATCTCATTAATGTGAAGACCGTAAAGCTCCCCCACCTCAACAGCCTGTTTGATAAGCACCAAGAGGCCCTCCATAAAAAGTACAAATAGCAGTGGTGATAGAGGGCACCCATGCCTCAACCCCCTTCCCGCATGGAAGAAATCCGATGCAGAGCCATTTAGGAGTATGCTAAAAGATGCATGGTTGATACAACCCATAATCCAGTTAATGATTGTAGGGGGGAAACCAGCTTGGATAAGAATGAGGTGGAGATAACTCCAATTTACCTAATCAAAAGCCTTTGCCAGATTAATTTTAAGGATGGTAGATTTGAGGTTTTTGGATTTGATAGAGTGGAGGGCTTCTTGCGCGGTACCAATGGCTTCATGAATCTGCCTATGGTGGAGAAAAGTGAATTGTTCTTTGGCGATATGAGAAGATAAAAGGGTTTGATGTGATTTTCAATAATTTTGGATATAATCTTATAGATGCAATTGCAGAGAGATATGGGTCGGTAGTCGTGAAAAGAGGTAGGATGGTCTATATTAGGAATGAGAGAAATAAATGTAGAGTTGAATCCATCATAGATCCTACTATGTTTGCGGCTGTCTTCAATGGTAAAGAGGAGGTCATTGCCCACCAGCTCCAAAAAGTGTAGGTAGAATTCAATGGGCCAGCCATCAGGTCCAGGGCTCTTGTCCTTTTTGAACTATTTGAGCACCCCTTCAATCTCACCCTTTGTGACTAGTGCATTGAGATCCTCCTCCTGATCTTGCTCCACAAACCTGTTAAAGGATCTGGTAATATTCGTGATCTCCAGAAAATTAAATTGTAGTGTCGCTCTGTATTGTTTGGATAAGTGCTGTATACCCATATCTAGGAGTTGTGGATGAGTTCGAGCCACAAAACCATTATGGTCAAATAGTTCCCAAATCATGTTGCAGTTTCTTTGACCATTTGCATGCTTCTGAAAAAATTTGGTGTTCTCATCGCCAGCTTGAAGCCAAATTTCCCTAATTTTAAGTCTCCAATCTGCTTCTTTTTGATGAAGGAGCTTTGTTCTGGTGGCTTTGAGAGATATGAGATGCTCTTTGGTATCATTTGAGCAGTATCCCATTAGATCTAATTCATTTAATAGGGCTATCTCTAGTTCAATCCTTCTCAGATCCTCTTCCTCCTTCCTTTTTTTTTCCCTTGCCCATTTGATAGTCAAGATTTTGATCCGGTTGAGGTTGTCATTTATAACCCTGGCAGGTTCCCGGTCTGGATGTTGGTGGCAGTGCTGCCATTCCTGAACTACCAGGTTGTGGTACTCTGGGTCAAGAAGCCATCTGGAGTTGAACTTGAAAGGTGGGCGAGATTTCAGTGGGCCGACTACAAATTCAAAATAGACAGGTGAGTGATCCGATATACCCCCTTCACCCACCCATTGTCTAGCTTTTGTCAGAATATGAAGTAATTGTTGTTTGATAAGGAACCTATCCAGTCTACAAGCCAAAGACGCCCCACCAGTTCTTCTATTCCTCCAGGTGGGCTGAATCTTGGCCATTTGAAGTTCAATTAGGTCAGCCGATTCCAATTTAGATATGATATAGTCGGCCATAGGATCCGGGACAGCATGAGTACCCCAAGATTCAGAGATACCCAACAAGAAATTTAGGTCACCACCCAAAATGATATGAGGGTTTTTGAGTAGTGTGCAACTTATCAAATATTGCCAGAAACCTTCTCTATTAGTGCAAGGCCCATAGACATTTATCAGAGTAATAGGGAACTCCAAATTCCCAAAATTGATGTCCATTTTGAGAACACCATCCCTACTCCAGCAATTGATCATCCAGGTTGTCCTATTGTTAATGCCAAGCGCACAACCACCAGATCTACCCCGAGCGTCCAAAGAGATGAAATTCCAATTTGGTAGGATCAAATTAAGAAAATAGTTAACAGAAGTGCCATCCCCCAGAGTCTCCTGAAGGAATAGTATATCCACGGGTTTCTGAGACAGTAGATCCTTGAGAGCTAATCCTTTTACGGGGTTGGCTAATCCCCTACAATTAAATGTGAGGCAAATCACGGGGGAGCTCCACACTTGGGTATTCTTGCTCTAAGAACCCTTAAAATGGAGGATTGGGTGCCATCTTCTACCTCAAAATTTTCCCGTTTGATAGCCTTAGCCAATTCCGATGGTCGACCCCTCGTTTTGGTCGGGAAATTGCATTGCCCTGGGCCAATGCCAAGAGCAGCGAAAGGGTGCGAATGGGATGAAGATCGAAGAAAGTAGGAATGTCCCGAGGCAGATGAGTCTGAGTTGAGAGGGGAGGGGCAGTTAGTCTAGTCCGCATACGTGTGAGGTATGGTAGGTGTGATGGATGGAGGGGCCTAGGAAATAGTGCAGCAAAGAGAAGGAAAACTGAATACAGATTGTTGAGCAGGAGAAGAAATAGGATTAATAGTAAAATTCAGGGAGACAGGGGTAAGAGAGGTACCTGGTACCATAGAGGAGCAATGCTAAGGATCCAGTGTCGGTGATATATGTGATCTGGCTTGTGTAGCAGGCCAAGTGGGAAACGACGGCACCACCTCGGAGACAGACATCCCCTCCGTCGCACAATGAGGCACCTCCAGAGTCGGAAAGCTGTTGCAAGTAATAGGTTCAATTTGTGTAGCCGTAGAGATAGTCTTCCTAACGATTGGCCTATCCGCACCCATAAGTGGGCATTCTTTGAACAGATGCCCAACCTCATGACATTTTCTACACCTGAATGGAACACCTTCATAATCCAGCACTTGCTGCCACATCATTCCCTCAAAAAAAATATTGTAGTTGTCATGAAGACCATGCCGAGTATCCAAGAAGATAAGGATGCAGGCCACAACTCTGTTACCAGTGACAAGATAGGATTTGTCATGATCTAGATAATGGCTGAAATCTTCTCTAGTGTTTTGAAGTGCAGTCTCATTCCAAAACTGGATCGGTAGGCTAGGGAGACACATCCAGATGGGTCCAACCCCTGCATTTTCTTTGTTTGGGTCAACTAGCAGCGTCCATTGCTTAAGGAGGACATGATGCATTTTGATGTGCTAGTACTTTTTGAGGACCCAATCAATCTGGGTTAGAAGTGCAAAGGTGAGCGTGAACCAGCCCCTGGTCAGTGGTGAGACCTCTGGGAGAGTCTCAAGAATCCCTCCCCATATATCCATAGTCCATTGTTTGAGATGCACCATTGAATATTTCCTACCCTAAACTTTGCCAACAAACATTGTGGTTGTAGTCTTTTCAAGATCATCCATCCCTCTATCATGCTCGAAATTTGAATTTCTGTTGAATTTATTCTTGGTCGTTTTGTGTTTCTTTCCATGGTATGATTTTCTCGGAACAGGTTCACTCGAACCCTCCGAATCAGACGAGAGATGCAAAGGTTCCCCAATAGGGGCATCCACTGGAATATTAACAAAAACCCCAGAAGCCACTTCAGGTGCCCCTCCAGCAGCTGAAGAGGTAGGTCCGTTGCCGCCGATGTTAAGGTTTTGAAAAGTTTGAGTCACGGTGCCAATGTATTTCAATCCTTCCTCCTCAAATGGTGCCGAAGGCACAAGATCTACCTCGGGGATATTTGGAATACCTGGCGATGGGAAACCCCAGAGACAGTTAACCGATGGTGATGGAGCAGCAAAACTGATGGGGTCCAAACAGTCCCCAATAGGTGATGCGCATCCCGCCACAAAGACATGGTTGGACCAATCACATTCCGATTGTATCGAGGAATGGACCATGTCAACCATATCCACAACAACCGCCCCATATTTATGACCCCAAATGTATACCCCCACCAATGGGTCGTCGGAAGAATCAACTTCCTCCTCGTATGAGCTCATGCTAGCAGGAGAGGTTAAACCACAGCAGAAAAGGGCTATGAAATCTCCAGAAAAATGTCGACAAACTAGATGGAAACCCCACCGATTGGGCCCTCCAACAAACCGAACAGGGGACCCGTGCTTTTCAGATTTGCGCACAGTTCACAATACTCGCTAGTCCACAGTGTTCACCAGTCTGTAGTGATCACATGTAGCACTAATAAAAAAATGTGTTGAGCCCGAGTAAAGAGGTCGACAGTCCGCTGTCGGAATAGTAACCAGAGTCAAAAGGATAAGGGCGCCAAAATAATATATAATGACCACAAAGTGTAGAGCTTCTCGAATCAAGACATTGAGATCTCTATGGAGCATGAACATGCCAATGAACGGCCATACAAATCTCGTAAAACTAGAGGAGAAACACTGTCGCCATGGCTAGGGTTTTCAATGAACTACGTATGAGAAAATTCCAACAAACTAAAAACCTTAAAGTATTATCTACTAGTAGAAACTTGTTTTATTTTTCTAGTCTTATATTTAAGTTAGATTTATTTGTGTTGTAGGTAGCTGCGAGAGCTCCTTTAACATCCTTCAAGTTCAGGTAAGATATATTCTCTTCTTAGTATTATTTTTTTGAAGATTTTAGATTTTTAATTTGTACTAAAAACCAAAATGGCGAGGTCAACGAGGTCATTGATAATTGCAACACTTGTAGAGGTAGATGCATTACTCTAGTACAACTTGAAAATTATTTTAAAATTTGAAATTTTTAACAAAGAGGAATTGAACTTGGAACCCTATGCATATGTTATCCATCCTTTCATGTTACCTTAAGGATAATTTAATAAGTTAATATGATTTTACATTTTTTGTTTAATAGTTTTTTCTCTAGTGTTGTCACCAGAAACTCATAGGGCTCTTTTGCATGTAAGCTATCACCTTATATTTTTTCTCCAATTATCAAGTGACAGCACCATATATCTTAAGCCTATAACCATGCCTAATTATTTATTTTTATAGGTTGATTTTTTTATAGGAAATACACATTATACCTATTTGTTTCATGTTTGCTTATTCTATCTCTAGACTTTACAACTTTTAGGAAGAAATACCATGATTTTTTTAGTTTTTCTTTGAAACTTGCAAACATTTTAAATTTTACAATTTTTATAAAGATGTTGTCTCTAATTTTTTGTTGGAAGAAATTCCAGGACTTAGTTTAGTTTTCTTTTAGGGTATCAAATATTTTAAGTTTGCTTAATTTTATTAGGATAATGTATAGTTTCTTCTAATGTTTTTGGTTAGTTTATTTCTGGACATTAAAGTGGATCACAACTTCAAAGAAAGTCCCTTGTTTATCTAAGTTTTTTTCTTTTTCTTCTAAAGTAGCAAATATTTGATGTTTTCTTAGTCTTATACATAATTCCCTTCACACATACATTCTCCCACATTTCCCTCTTTCATATTTTAGACATTTTTCTTAGCTTTTATTCAATCATTTTATGGGAGTGAAAGCTTGAATGTATAATAATAATAATAAAAATAATAATTTTATGGTTGCAAATTGTGGTTTCATTTTTCTTTCACTAACTTTTTTATCTTTTCATTTCAAATTATTATTATTTTGTCATTCTATTCTGAAGACAATGCTTCACACACACACACACATATATTTTAATACCAAATATTTTATGCTTATTTAATGTTATTGTTATAATGCGTAATTTCTTTCAGATTTGCTTTTGGTTATTTTATTTTTGGACTTTAAAGATGGTCTGAACTTTGAAGAAAGACTGTGGTTTATCTAAGTTATTTTCTAAACAAATATTTCATGTTTTCTTAGTCTTACAAAGAGAATGCATAATTTTTTTCTAATATATTTTTGGTTAGTGAACTCTTTTAAATAAAATAAAAATGATCTCTTTTACAAATTTACCACTGAAACAATCTATAATATTATGAATAAAAATGATCTCTCTTACAAATTTACCACTGAAACAATCTATAATATTATGAGTCAAATTCCATGTCTACTAAAGAAATATTATACTCTTTTCTCCCCACAGGCATTCCCTCTACACGCTCTTCTCCCTCACTTCCTTGATTTACTTTTGAGACAATTTTATTCCTTCATTTTACTAGAGTTAAAAGCTTGAATATATATATATATATATATATATATATATATATATATATATATATATATATATATATATATATATATATATATATATATATATTAAGCTTGCAATATTACATCTTCATGAGGTCTAATATATCACCCCTAGTGGTGGGGAATCCAACTAATGGCTTCACATCGAGAAGTTTATTAACAGAGCACATATCTGTTGGCAATATGATGCAGAGTGTTGTCCTTGATGGCAACCTACTTAATAAAGTTGATGGCAACCTACTTGATGAAGTTGTCCTTGATGGAAACTAACTTGATGAGTTGTCTTTTGATAACAACATATTTGTTAATGATGTAAATCTGATGTATCTACAGAGCAGTACCGACGTAATGGAGAAAGGAATTCTTGTAAGGGCTAGAGCAATGATGAAAATGGTATGTCACAAAGCATACGCGGGTTTGTAAAGGCGAAGTAGTGTATGTACGCGGTTAAGTACGTCCCAAGTCGCGTATGCCCTTTTGCGCTCCAAAATCATAATACCAAGGGGCATTACCATGGTTTTGGCACATAGTATTGAGCGCTATATGGTTTATTTGATTCCGTCCAAGAATACCATCAGAAGTTGTGTGGTTTTGGCTCATGATATTGGTAAAAGCTAAATCTATTTAAGGAGAAGAAGATCATAGTGCAAGGTGTGCAGGTGTAAGGGTTGTTAATGAATAAATTTCTCTAAGGAATATCTGCATGAATGAATTATGTTCTGAATTGATAGATCTGAATCTATGATGCACCCATGGATCTAATGATGGTTCAAGATCTCTAGATCTGATGATGATGATGAATCTCAAGAATGATCTACTAAAGGAATGATGAAGAACTGGCGTAATTCTTCTAAAGAAAAAGAATAAATCAGGGTAAGTCTTATAGATCTGATCTGTTTTGCAAATTTATGTTTTACATATCTATACGCAGGTTCGTCACAGAGAAAGCGCATGTATACGCGAGTTCGCTTCATGAAAAGCGCGTATGGCAGTTAGGTTTTTCTGAAGAATAATATACACAGAAGTATACGTGAGTTGGTTTGCAGGAAAGCGCGTATGTACGCGGCTTTAGTAAAGAAAAGTAGCGTATGATATTTGAATTAATGAAGTTCAGGGTTGTGTTTGGATCTGCATATCTATTCTGAAGTCTTAGTTATTTCTGATATTCTGGTTACAGTGGTCTCACTGTTCTGTTCGAATTTTTTGGGCTAAGTATGTTTGTTGATGTTAAGTGAAGGGTGGTGTTGAAGCTGTTTGATCCAGTATGAAAATTTATGAAACGTGGTCTGCAGTAGTGCTGAGGGTCAAAGCCTTCAGTGAGGGGGTAGTAACTCCCTTCCAGTGGTAGCTGGTAAACGAGAGTAGGGGGTAGTAGCTCCCTTCCAGGAGAGGCTGGTAAACGAGAAGCAGGGGGTTGTAGCTCCCTTCCAGGAGAGGCTGGTAAACGAGATAAGGTTGTAGCCTTCTGCAGGTGGGTGCCTGCGTGCTGGTATGAGTCTATGCCAGTACAAAGTTGTAAGAAGTTTTCTTTATAATAAATATTGAAGACAGAGACGACGGTAGCGGTGGTTTTCTCCCGAATTGGGTTTCCACCTTAAATCCTGGTGTTCATGTGTGTTGCTTATGTGTGATGATTTATTCTGTTCTTACTGCACATGTTTACTGCTTACTAAACATCTAATAAATGAATGATGCAATGATCTAAGTAAAGAATTATATGCATAATAAGATCTTTGGACATACGCATGTTTTATTAAGGATTTCCACGTGTATACGCGAGTTTGGTTCAGTAAAGTAGCGTATGGGTTTTTGAGAAAGAAAAAGTGAAAATTTTTCAGTCAGCTCTAAATATTGATTCACCCCCCCCCCCCCCCTCAATATTTTTCCCAAAAAAATCATCGTTTATCCAAGACACTGTGGACAAAATTAAAAATTAAAATACAATAATTATTACTTATATAATAATAATAATAATAATAATAATAATAAATTAAACATCAGGAGCGGCGCTGAAGCTTCCCCCATGGAAACCTAGGGTTCTGAAAACCCTCCAACGACACTCACCAGGGTGCCCCCTACCCTCACAGTGGCTTCACGAACCTCTTGCAGCAGAGCTTATCATACTGTCTTTGACCACAATCAATGACAACCCAATGGGAGGGGAGTGCACCCCTCCCCCTTCTGGCAACACTGACGCTATCAAACAGGACTCATCATCCTAGATCTCATCCTCTGACTCTGCAGGGACGCGTACTGAACCCACCGCAACGTAAAATGACAAAAATACGGAGCATCCAGTGACTATGGAGTAGTAGTAGGCAACTTCAGCTACTTGTCTCCCTATCATGGAAGAACGTCCAAAGATTGACCTTCCAAGCCATCATATCAATGCTCAAATACAGTACATGAAAGATCATGCACTTATTGGAAAATTTGTGAGATTCGGGCCTATAGAGAAAGCCCTTCATGGCTGGATTGCTTCCAAATGGAAGCCCAAGGGACAGGTTGCCCTCTATTTAGGGCCAAAAGGCTTCTTTAATGCTATCTTTAACTGCATTTAAAACAAAAACCGTATCTTGGATGGAGGCCCCTACTTCTTCAACTCTGCAGGGTTGTATCTCATGGATTGGGTAGAAAGATTCAACCCAGACAAAGAAGAATTTAACTAGGCTCCTGAATGGATCAGAATGTACTCTCTACCTCTGGAATATTGGGATGAGGAATCCTTAAAGGACATTGGCAATGGACTAGGAGAGTTCATCAAGGTTGCAGAGGAAAAAAAACTCGGAAGATATACTTCATACGCAAGAATATGTGTCTACATGCATCTAGCCATGGCTCTCACAGACTCGGTAAGTCTTTATTATGATGATTTTTAATGGGTGCAAACCATAGATTATGAGCATGTCCCCTTTCGCTACAGAAAATGCCATGAACATGGCCATATTTTCAGAGATTTTCCTCTAAACCAGCCACCCAAACCTACTGCTACTGATGAAAACACAGATGCTAAGGGCTTCATCAAAGTCCCTAACCGCAAAAATCATAATAAGAAATCTACCTCCACTCCCAAAGTTTCACCCCACACATCCCCCACTCCTCCTACCAGTAACATTTTTGATATCTTAGCTAAAAAACCTCTGATAGAGGGAGAATCCTCACGCCAAGCTGCTGAGAAACCCAAACCCACCATCTCTGAACCATCTGTTGAACCCCTGATCACTCCGCCTCCACCTAAATCTCAACAAGACCATCAAAGCTTCATTCCCAAACTCAGCAACAACTCAGATCTGGTACTCTGGCAACCCAATCACATGGACACAGATGGCCAATCTCAATCGACCTCCCTCAAAGCTGGACCTGAGATAGAAGGAAGCCAACCCATTCATATGGACGAGGAACCTGAAAGCATTGATCTAGGAGATTTGGATATTCTAGGCTTGGAGCAAGCTTGTAAGCAAAAAGAGTATGACAAAATACCTGAAAGACAGATTGACAGCCTAGAGGTGATTCTTTTTCATGTGCAGCAACAAAGATCACTAGGAATACAACCAGGAATTCATTGGTAAGGCAAAAAGCTATTCAAAGAAACAAAACAAAGAGGGTGAAGAACAGATATGTAGAGAACCATCATTGTAGGGGAAATGCTTGTTGAATCAGGGAGATATCCCAAGCTGACCAAGTACTATCGACCGATCTCCAATAGTTCCCAATGAAACTCACCTCATGAAACATTTGAGGGCTCAATAGCCCTACAAAATGCCGAATGATTAAAAACATGATGTAGCAAGAAAGACCCTCTATTTTCTTCATGTAGGAAACTAAGTGCAATAGCCACACCCTCAACTCCATCATATCCAAAGTATGGTTTTGTTGCAGCATAGTAGCAGTAGATGCATCAGGTGCCTCTAGAGGCCTGGCAATCACATGGGATCCTCAGATCATCTCACTTTCTGACTTTCATGCTTCACACAATCTTATACAAGCATCCTTCCACCTGATTGGATCCAACATCCATGGACACCTCTCCAACGTCTACTTCCCTCAAGATCTGCTGCATAGAATTGCCCTGCTTGACACTATGGAAATCCTCAATGCTACTAGACGTCATCCACTCTGGATTGTTGGGGGCGACTTCAATATGATCACCAAGTTAGAAGAAAAAAGGGGAGGCCGAGAAAAACTTGATATGGACAGTAACCACTTTAAGGAATTCATTCAAAGAAACTGGTTAATTGACCTTCCTTTTTCCAATGGCATGCACACATGGAACAATAAGCGCTCAAGCTCCCAGCAAATAGCCTCAAAGCTTGACCGCTTCCTAATCTTAGATAATTCCATTCACTCAAGGGGAGACATACACTCTTCCATTCTCCCCATTATTGGTTCTTATTACTGGCCCATCCTCTTGCAATGGTTGCGACCTGGTGCCTCCTCTAGGTGCCCTTTCAGGTTTGAATATTTTTGGATTACTCACCCAGATTTTAAAACCATGGTCATAAACAGTTGGAGTAGTTTCATACCTCCTGCAGGATGCAAAATGTATCAATTCCAACAAAAGCTCAAAAATCTAAAGAACCAGATCAAGCAATGGAACCACTTCACCTTCAGGAACATCTTTCATCAACAGAAGGTTTTGGAACAACTTATGTCTGAACTTCAACAGCGCATTATCACTAAAGGAAGAACAGAGTCTCTAGTTGCCCAGGAATAGAGTCTACTAACTAAGCTAGAAGAAAAAAGACTGCAAGAGGAAATCCTCTGGAAGCAGAAATCAAGAATCCGTTGGCTAAAGGAAGGGGAGAAGAACACTAAATTCTTTCATCACTCAACCATTCAAAGACGTATGCACAATCGGATTGCACAGCTACCTAACCAACAAGGAGAAAGGTTAGAGGAGCATAAGGACATAGAGAAGGAGCTTCTCAGACACTTCAAACATATTTTACAAGAGCCCCATGGAAGAAGACAACAAGCGATCAACAAGGATACATAGCACATCCCCAAGATTATCAATGAAGAACATAACAGGATGCTCCTCCGCCCAGTCTCGCTCCAGCCTCCAGGAAGTTGAACATGCAATGGCTCAACTCACAGCAAGGCTCCAGGCCTAGATGGTTTCACCTCCAATTTCTTTCATCACTTCCAGGATCTCATCAAATTGGAAGTATGGAACCTGGTTGAGGAATCTAGCGAAATGAATTGGATTCTCCCCTCTCTCAATGCTAATTTTTTAGCCCTCATCCCGAAAGAGGAACACTCTAACACCCCAAACAAATAAAAACCCATTGCATTATGTAATGTTATTTACAAGGTTATTTCCAAGGTCATTTCCAATAGGCTTAAAACCCTGCTTCCTCTTCTTATCTCGCCAGAAGAAACAAGCTATGTTGAAGGACGACAAATTTTGGATGGGATCATACTCACTCATGAAGTCATTCACTCCTTGAAACACACCAAGAAGGCAGGTATGCTCTTAAAAATTGATCTTTCCAAATATTTTTACAAATTAAGTTGGGATTACATCAATCATGTGCTCATTGCCTTTGGTTTTTTCCCCTCCTGGACTAGATGGATCATGAACCTCATATCCTCCCCCTTCTACTCTATACTCATCAATGGTGTTCCCTCCCCCCCTTTTACTCCCTCCCGAGGTATACGCCATGGTGATACCCTCTCCCCTTTCCTCTTTGTCCTAATGGCAGAAGGGCTAGGACATCTTATTCAAAATGAAGTCCGCAATCATACCCTTCGTGGAATATCCATTCATGGTTCCCAGCCAACCACTCATCAACAATTTGTTGAAGATAATATGCTGTTCGATCATCCTTCTGTTCAAGAAGCTCATACCTTCAAATATTTGCTAGATATATTATCGGATGCTTCAGGCACCTCCATTAATGCTGGAAAATATCAGATGTTCTTCTTCAACACCCCAGTTATAACCCAATGTAATATTGCAAGGATCCTCGGCTTCTCCATAGCTTCTCTACCTACCAAATAACTTGGAGCACCTTTAATTGATTATGCGATTAGACACTCTTCCTGGAAAGAGCTCTTAGAGAAACTTGAAGCCCGCCTCTCCTTGTGGACCTTTAGATCCCTCAATATTGCTAGTCGACTTGTCTTCATCAAAGCAGTCTTGTAATCCATGCCCCTTTATCTCTTCTCTGTTCTAGTAGCACCAAAATGGGTGCTCAAGAAACTCAAGAACTTGCAACACAATTTCCTTTGGGGCTCGTCTGGAAAAAATCATAAATGGGCTCTAGTAAAGTGGTCAACGGTTTGCACTTCAAAAAAGGATGGCGGTCTAGGCCTAAGATATCCACATCATAGCAATGCAGTCATGGGTGCCCGCATCTGGTGGAAATGGTTATCCATGCCACACACTCCTTGGGCACGTATTTGGAATGTCAAATATAAAAACAACAGACCACCTGAAGATCTTATCAGACTGTTCATAGTAGATACGGGCTCTCTTATTTGGAATGCTACCAAACAACATAGATCCCTCATTCAAGAGCACAACTTCTGGGAAGTCAGAGATGGAGGTACAGCCCGTTTCAAGGAAGACTCTTGGCAACAAATGCCCAAATTGGCAAATCTTATTCATCGGCCTCAACGGCAAGTGGATCACGATGATCAACTGGACAAAAAATTCAAACACTTCTAGGAACCCGCTTTAGTATAGGGCTACTGTCAATGGACACCAACAGCTCAAACACATGAGAACTGGCAAGGGGAAACATCTAAGGAAATTGATAAAGATCTCAACAGCTAGAGAATTAGATACTCAGAGAAGAAAGATCTACTAAGGTGGGGCTACACTCCACAGGGAACATTTACCACCAAGGAAGCATACAACTTGATGTATCCCACTCAGGAACCTAAAGATTAGATCAGCATCCAAATATGGTGACCTGGCATATGGCCCAAGGTCTCCACCTTCCTCTAGCTCCTATGCAACAAACGAATCCTCACCTGGGATAATCTTCTGAAAAGAGGATTCATAGGACCTTCAAGGTGCCCCAACTATTTAATGCATACATAAACTATCCCGCATCTAATGGATACATGCACTTTAACCAACAAACTATGGGAAAAAATCATTTTCAGATGCAGAAGATCTAGTCGTATAAAAGGTGACATCGTCAGCACAATCTGAAACTGGCCCTTAGAACCTTATAATAGCAAGTTATTAAACACACTCTAGACTCTTCTCCCGGGCCTTCTCATGTGGTCAGTTTGGAAGGAAAGGAAAAAAATAATATTAAAGGATCAGATCACCCCTATGGACACCATTTGGATTAATCTATGCATTAATCTCCAAGAAAGACTAGCTCAACATCAATGGCAGGATTCTGATATTCCCACTCAAGCTCTAGAGAGTCTCATTTGGGAAAATTGGCATTTATCCATTCCATTCCTTCCTTCAAGTACCAGCACTACCTCAAACCATTTAGAGTCACCCATCACTTGGATTCCCCCTCCGACCGGTCTGATCAAGTTGAATTTTGATGGCGCTTCCAAAGGCAATCTGGGAGCTCTGGGATTTGGTGGCATCTTTCGTGATTTGGTTGATACACCCCTTATGATATTCTTTGGATCCATAGGATGGGACTCCAATAACTTAGCTGAATTGGAAGGTCTGTGGTAGGGGCTCTGTCTGGGTCAGGTGCACAATTTCTTCCCCCTAGAAGTAGAAGGAGACTCACAAATTCTCATTAATGCAACTACTCATATCCTCATGGGAGCCTCTGCCTCAAAGGTTACTAAGAGCTGGCGTCTTTTTGCAAGATTTGAGTTCATAGCTGGCGTCTTTCTGCAATATTTGAGCTCATAGAACAGTGGCTAAAGCACCATTGGGCGATCTCCTTCAAGCACGTCAAACGCTCGGGAAATAAAATTGTGGATTTGCTTGCAAATAAAGGAGTAAAATATGAACATGCACTCTACTCAGGTCCTCTCAATAATCTCAATGATACCTCTCTCAAACAGGAATGCACTAAACTGGTGCACATGGAAGCTACACTCCTGGATGCAGGTGAACAATAAGGGCAGGTGGACAGTGAGCCCAGCACGTGACACATGGCTCAGCCACATGGTCACGCATGGGCTCAAGCCGAGGGCATTTATATCTGCCAACTGCTCTCAACACTGCGACATTAATTTGCTTGAACGTCGATGCGGCTGTTGGTTGCTTTAATTGGTTTCACAATTCAAGTGCCACATAAATTGTCAACCCGAGAAGGTCTGTTTATTCCAAAGGAAATAACGCACTGTATATGCTCAATTCCAAAAATAGAGAAATGTTGTAGTATTTAATCACACAAATTATATTAATCACACTGTTCACACCTTAACAAAACTGAGGTCTACTTGTGTTATAGCAGAAATAATCCTTCTATTGCATACTTCCATTAAAGAGTCCTAAAACAGATAATGAAAGGAAATCATTCTGTAGGAAAGGAAATCAATCAACCATAACAGGGAACAGGACCCTATTCCTCCAAACAAGAACCTTCAGCACCTGTTTCCTGATATCAAAAACACTGCCGGAAAGGAAATTACTAAAACAGGGGACAGGACCCTATTCCTTTAAGCAGGAATCTTCAGCACCTATCTCCTGAGATCAAACACTTCTGTGGAAAAGAAAATCACTCAGCCCAAAACAGGGAACAAGACCCTATTCCTTTAGATAGGAATCTTCAGCACCTAGTTCCCAGAAACAGAATTACTCACAGCTTCTACAAGACTGAATGATGTACAGTAATCAAAGAAAATAGAGTGTTGAATAAGACACACAATGCAATGTAGATAATATTCAGCAAACAGTGTTTAATTAAGGTGCAAAAACCATAAAGAAATGAACAGACTATGAGAATAATTGGGTGAATCTTGTGAGGAAGGTGGGCCCTTTCCTTCTCACAAGATTCCCCAGAGAAGGAAATTAAATGGAGGCGCTCAAAAGAAACTTATATTCATCTGTCAAAAAGAATAATGCATTACAATGGAGCCTTGCTTCGTTCTGTTCAGAAAAGTATATCTCCCGTAGTCTCTAGCTCCCTTCTAATGATGATGTCTTCTCTTTTTAAAGAGAAGACATCTGTTACAATTACATCAGAGAAAATCTATTTTTATCCCGATCTGATCCTTCATTTTTAAAATAGGATCCTTCCGTTCTTCCATAACAAAGTACTGTTACAGCCGATACAAAAATAATAGGCTTCAAAACAATCTGCGTAACAACTCTCCTTACTTGTCTTCAACTTATTGCCATCGTTCTTGAAATAGGCTTCTGAGATCGCAGATCACGAGCAATTTCTGGTGACGGGGTTTGCAAACCCGTTGACTATTTCAGCAACCGAATTGACTATTTCAGCAACTGTGTCGACTGTTTCAGCAACTGTGTCGACTGTTTCAGCAACACATCCTTTAACATAGACTATCTGCGATGTCTTCAGCAACTATATTAACTTCAATTAATGATAAATATAAGGATAATGTGGAATTATATGCAAGACAAATTAAATATATAGTAAAGAGAAGGATTTCATATACCTTAGGATGAAATGGATGAAAACACTTTTAATTATGGATTATAAAGAGTAAAGTGGTGTCAAAATATATGGTCAAAATGGTACATTGTGAGGTCCTAACATCCCCCCCAACTGAAAGGGTTGCATGTCCTCAGGCAACTTTTAGTCCGAATCAGAGTCTGAGTACTGACTCTTCGCATGCAAGTTGCTCAAGCAATAACTATGGAAGGTAGCCTCTGTTGGAGATCTGAATCCTTGGTTACTCTGCAATTTCTGCCATGCTGCTGCCTCCTCTCTATTAGCCAATCTGTAATGAGGTTGGTATTGTTCTGCTGGCATCCATAAGATAGGGAAATGAAAATGATAACCAATCCAATTCTCGGCACATTGCTGAATGCATCTGATATAGTCTGGTACTCTGGATAGTGCAGTTTGAAGATTATCAGGGCTAAAGGGATTATATTCTTGTCTTTCCTTACGGGTCTGTTGCCAAAACATAGTGTTTGCCTTCAAGGCAGCAGTTTCATTGACCCTGATTAACTGATGACACTGTAAAAGTACTGAGGCTTGCAATTTCTGTATATACCTGCGCATTCCTGGCTTTTGCAAAAAGCGATGATATTCTGCTACAAAAATGGCCTGATTTGAAGGTTCCGGTCTGATCCAGAGGAGGCGATTATCCTCATTATGCCTAGTCGTGAGAAAAGCGGTTTGCCATGTGACTTGATTGACAAGAAAGGAAACAAATGCTCTAATTTGTATATCTCCCACAATTGGGTTCAGATTGACCCTCCTATTATCAGGCATAGCCTCATTATGAAGATAAAGTTCACATAATAGATGTTGATCACTAGCGGATGCCTCAGCAAATGTTTTAACAAACTGTTCCGCTGTGGTCAACTCATGAGGTCTCCCGTCTTTAATTTCTTTCAATTGAAAATAAACAAGTCGTTCAGAAAGAAACAGGGAATAATTTAAAGAAGGTTTCCTGGTGGCTAACAATTTTTGCACTAATGAAAACATCAGGACCAATTTATTTTTCAACTCCTTAGTTTCTTTCTTGGAATCCCTGAGTTGTTGTAGTGTCTGCTCCCAATTATCCCAGTTGGAATACATTTGATTTTGCCATGACGATTTATGTTGTTGAAGAATTTTGTCCTGATCAATAGCATATTGTTGCTTCCACTTATTCATTATCTCCAACTCTTTACAAGGTGGCGTCTGTGTTTGGGCATTGTAGGTAATGGGCTGAGACATAGTCTGAGTAGCTGAATTAACTAATATGGGGCAGGATATCTATGGCTTGGTTTCTTTCTCCAGACTTTTTGAAGGCCCTACTGGTTCTTGTGTGACAGTAGGGCGTTCTTCTTTGACTACAACTGATGTGGGTGTCTCTGGCACTAAAACTTTAGTTATTTTGTATCCGGCCTGTTGGTAGATGTTTCCACATTCATGGCACATATATTCTTTACATGGGTCATTCTTTTGTGCTGATGCTGTATGTGCCAACATGTAGAGATTTAGCTCTTTATCAAAGGCCTCCCTTGCTGTTACCAACTCTCTTTTATAGGCCTCTAATTCTGACTTTAAAAATTCATTTTCCTCTAATAAAGATGCCATAGTGAGTAAACCCTGTGTGTTGATTGCTTTTGCTGGAGTTGATTGCTGATCCACAGCTGTAGCTGGTTCTTGTGGAGCAGCTACAGCTGGTTTCCTTATACTATCATACTAGGTGTTCAATTTTTGCACCTCAGCAGCTGGTTCTTGTGTTTCAGCTGCTGGGTGAGTAACTGGTTCTTGTGGAGTAGTTACTGTTTGAGAAAATGATGTGATATTACCCTGGGCATCTGGTTCTTGTGGAGCAGTGCCACAGGACGAGACGGGTAATGATTCGGGACTGTGGAATGGTGATGATGATTGAAGTTTTAACAGGATAGCTGCAGGGTCAGGGGAAATAGGAGTGACTTCAGAGTCAACAGTCGTTTTCATTTTTCTTCTCAGTAGGAAAGCAGAAAAAGTGACTTTCCTTTTCTTTTTATGGGAAGATTCTTTTCGGGGAGAAGGACTATCGGAAGGGGGGACATCTTGGGATGTGGCCCTTATTCGCCTTTTTGAGACAGAGACTGTTGCAATTCGTTTATTTCTTTTATGAGTAGGGGGTGATGGGGGTGCTTCAGCTTGAGAGTCATCGCTAGGAATGGGGACGGGGGAATGGGATGACTCTGCCAAATGGGATGATTTTGGGGACAGGTCAGCTGGCTCTAAGGATGGGATAAATGGGGAATCAGGAATGTCTTCCAGTTGCCGTTCATAAGAGCTTTCGGGGATTTCTTGGGGATTTTTAGCTTCTTGGGGTATCTGGGGAGCTTGTTCGAGAGGTAGGGGTGGGTTATTTAGAGGGGGGTTTTGCTGAGAAAAACCCCTCTGAATTAATAATTGACACAAGCGATGATGGGTTAGGGACAGTGATGGGAATCTTACCCGTCTACAGTAATATGACATATTTTTGATACACCCAAGCAGATAGTAATGAATGTTAACTAATCGACCATGCCACAAATGACTCATTAAAACAAAATCGTGTTGATAAACTACCTAGTAGCGTCCCTTGCAAGTTAAATAGTGCTTGAAAAATTCGGCTACAGTTGGCCATGGACGAGGTAATGAATGCAGAGCTATGCCACGGCCTTTAATCTCAACCCGCTCCTCTGGAAGAAGGAAATCCTGCTGTGCATTTACAATGACATGTTTCCTACTAAACCACCAAGCACCTGTGCCCGTAAAACCTGAAGCTTGTGCTATATCTTCCTCTGTGACCGAAACTCGGATTCCTTGGACTATGGAGTGATCCCCCTGAAAATTCTATGCAAACTCTAAAACTTGCTGAAGATCAAATTCTCCTAGCCTCTCGAAATATGTGATCCATCCTGCCTGCTGAAAGATTTGGTAAGCCTCTGGAAATAATTCGAGAAGAGCCATCGAGCCAGGTTCATGTCTGATAGCCGAGCCTCCCATAGCTACTATCTTGAGTCACATGCAGAGGCGCATAGAACAACAACACAGGCTTGATCAGAATAATCGTTGCACTGAGGATATGGAGTATCAATGACAGCGGAAATATGGATATGAAAGGTGACGGTGGATTGGATGGTGTGAAGTGATGGTTTAAATTTTTGAAGTCTCCACCCCTACGTGCGAAGTAATGATGTTTAATTGTGCGGGGATTGTAATCATAATGGGAAAAGATCCTCTCTTTAAACTATTATTTAACTGAATTACATATAAAATCCGCATGCCTTATATTTTACCTTTATTATTATAATTCGAAGTATAGAGTGATCGTCCATAATGGCTTAATGTTGATGGAAGAATCTTTAGGTTTCTCTGAAATGTAGAGACAGGAGCATATTGGAGTCTGATCAAAATGTTCACCCGAGGGATCTGTAGAATGAAAGTGGAATGCTGGAAAGCTTATGTAACAGGGGAAAAATGGCATTTCAGCAATGAAAAGATAAATGACCTGATGCTGAGAATGGTGTTTCAGCAGGGGAAAAATGGATATCACGATGCTGAAAGTGTTGTTTCAGCAAGGGATAAATAAGAAAAATGCTGCTAAAAAGTAATGATTCAGTATTGGGAACTTTGTGGGGATATTTGCTGAGAAATGACATTTCAAGAATAGGGGATAGGAAATATACTGGCTGAAGAATGGTATTTCAGTAAATGGAATGAGGAAATGATATGAAAGAGGGAATGAAAAAAAAATAAGGGAATAAATGGTGAAAGGGTGGGGGAAAAATGAATTAGATGGGAAAAGAAAGCTCCTTCAGATTGAAGCTTGGATCTTCTTGAGATGACATTGTCCTCCTTGGTGAATTCTTCCTTAATCTGCAACATAACATTGTAACATGCCAACCCTTGACAGGGATTATTAGTTATAAATCTAATCTAATACTAAAATATAGTGCAGAAAATGATTAAATGCTGTGAGGAGCAGAAGACTCCCCTAGAAAAAGATAATGTGTATCAGTCATGCAAGTAGCCTTAAAATCTTCTTTAGAAACAGGGCGCTGGTACAAATGAAGCCTATGACCATTTACTAGTAGAGGTGTTTTAGCATCATCAATTGTTAAAATTCTGACTGTTCCATTAGGAAAAAAAACATCTACTTCATAAGGTCCCAGCCATCGTGTTCGTAGCTTACCTTGAAAATTTTCAAACCGAGAGTCATACAATAAAGCCCAATTACCTTTTTGGAACTGCTTGTGCTTAATGTTTCTGTCATGCCACTTTGTTCTTTGTTGTTGAATCATGGTTGTCTGGTGAATGGCATCTAATATTTTTTCATCCAATTCAAGAAGCTTCTACAACCTGGCTGTCTGGACATATGTGAAATCAAGGTTAACAGCTAAAGTAGTTCTCAAAGTTTTAAATTCAAATTCCACGGGAAAAACAACACTTTTACCATAAACCAATTCATAGGGAGAAAAACCTGTAGTATTTCTCCAGGTGGTTCTATAGGCCCATAATGCCTCAGGGAGTCTTTGAGACCAATCCTTCTGATTATCCTTAACTGTTTTAGTTAGAATGGCTTCTATTAATTTATTTGTGCTCTCCACCTGCCCATTGTCTTGGGGATGGTATGGTGTAGTCATTCTATGTTGAATATGATATTTTTGAAGAGTAGATTTAAAACCGTGGGAATTGAAAGGAGATCCTCCATCTGTAACTAGCTCTCTAGGAATTCCAAATCTCACAAAGATTTCTTCAAATAGGAAAGCTAGAACAACTTCTTCATTGGCTCTAATAAGTGCTTTAGCCTCCACCCATTTAGTCATATAGTATGTAGAGACTAATATATAGGTTCTTTGATTGGATGGAGGATTAATGGGTCCTATGAAATCCAAGGCCCATCTCTCAAATGGTTCAAGCACTACCTGGGGGTTTAATGGCATTTGATCTCTATGATTGGGTTGACCCATTCTCTGACAGCTATCACAAGCCCGCACATAATTCTTTGCATCCTTAAACAGTGAGGGCCAATAGTATCCCATCCTCAGAATTTTATGTGTTTTTCTTTTATCAGCAAAATGCCCTCCGCAAGGGCTATCATGACAAGCTTTTAGTATATCATACACCTCATCCTCTCTAATGCATCTTCGAATTTCATGATCAAGTCCTATGTGAAAAAGACACCCGCTTATCCAGCTATACCTGGCACTTTGTTGAAAAATTCTCCTCTTTTCTCTATGTGACAGGTGTGATGGAAACTTCCCTGCAACCAAATAGTTAGCAATATCTGCATACCAGGGAGAGTGAGCAGATACTGCAAATAGATACTCATCAGGAAAGGAATCATCTATTGAATATTATTATTAGTTTTTAACCGTGAAAGGAAATCAGCCACAACATTTTCTTTACCTGGTCGATCTACAATTGTAATATCAAACTCCTATAGTAACAGTAACCATCTGGTAACTCGAGCATTTTTGACAGGTTTATTCATTAAATACTTGATGGTCGAGTGATAAGTGTGGACAAAAGTAGAGTAACCAGTGATATGATGTCGAAATTTGTTGATGGCATAAATTACTGCTAAAAATTCCTTTTCGGTAACTGTATAATTAAGTTCAGCAGGGGTCATATTCTTACTGATAAAATAGATAGCATAAGGAAGATGGTTTACCTCTTGTCCCAAGACAGCTCCAATCGTAGTATCTGAAGCATCAGAATATATGTGAAAGGGTAATGCCCAGTCAGGCCCTCTCAAAATAGGAGCTATAGATAACTAATGCTTGAGTGCTACAAAGGCTTCCTGACAAGAATTAGTCCACTTGAATTCAACATTTTTCATAAGAAAAACAAATAATGGAGAAGATATCTTAGAAAAATCTTTAATAAATCTCCTGTAATATCCAACATGTCCAAGAAAACTTCTTACATCAGTTTGTGTTTTAGGAACCGGGAGATTCTGAATGACTTGTATTTTGGATGGGTCTACCTGAATTCCTTGAGATGAAATAAAATGTCCAAGCACCACTCCTTCACTCATCATCATGTGTCATTTTTCCGTACTTAAAGATAAATGAGCTTGAATGCAACGTTTGAGTACTTTCTCAAGATTATGTAGTGCATCTTCAAAAGACACACCATAAGGGGTAAAGTCATCCATAAATATTTCCATAGAGTCATTCAGCATATCAGAAAATATTCCTATAACAACCCTTTGAAAAGTTGCTGGTGCATTACATAGTCCGAATGGAAGAACTCTATAGGCAAAAGTCCCCCATGGGCTAGTAAAAGTGGTCTTGTCTTGGTCTTGGGGTGCAATCCTGATTTGGTTATATCCACTGAATCCGTCTAAGAAGGAAAAGAATTTCTTTCCTGACAAACTGTCCAACACCTAATCAATGAATGGTAAAGGAAAGTGGTCCTTTTGAGTAGCTTTGTTTAAAGCCCTATAATCTACACACACCCTCCATTTCCCATTTTTCTTAGGGACTATTACCAATGGGGAAACCCATTCACTGTCAGATATAGGGTATATAAATCCTGCATTAAGTAATTTTTGAAGTTCCTGTTTCACAATTTCTCTTAAATTAGGATTCATTCGTCTTTGGGGTTGACAGACTGGTCGGCAACCTTCCTTAATATAAATCCGATGAGTGCATAATTCAGGAGAGATTCCCTTCATATCCGTGTAATCCCATGCGAATGCTTCCTTATTTTCGAGTAATAATTTCATTAACTGTTGTGTTTCAGCAACTGTTAAATCAGAATTTATATTCAACGTTTTGCCAGGTTCGATTTCCACAGTTATACTTTTAGAGGAAATATTGGTTGACGTTTGCGGTAAATCTTCAGATTCAATCTCGTCATGGGTATCTGTTTCAAAAAGTGTAATCAATTTATTGTGTGTTTCAGCAACCACCGAGGATGGTTCACAAATAAAACTATTAATTACTTCGTCCTCTGTGCTGTCTTTCAGACTCAAAGCTTAACCGATGGTTAAAATGGGCTGAACAGCATTATCATCATAATCCATCCATACAGAATTATCATTGCTAATCATGGGTGTAGCATGAGGATAAAGAGTAAGCTGCTTAGTTTCATACCCATTAGAAATTGTCATTGAACCAGATCTACAGCTGATAAAGGCATCGGCTGTAGCAAGCCAGGGCCTTCCTAGAATTAGAGGGTGTCCTCCCAACTTTGTTTTAGTTTGTAACACCACAAAGTCAGCTGGGTAATTCCAGGATTCAACCGAGATAACTAGGTCCTCAACAACTCCTTTTGGTTTAATTGTAGAACGGTCAGCTAATTCTAGGATGGTTGGTGTGTCCCTAATTGTGTTTTTCAGCTGCAGCAATTGTGAAGTTTCCAGGGTCATGATGTTTATTGCAGCACCTAAATCTACCAGAACTTGAGGGATTATTGTTTTTCCAATTTGAACTGTCACAGTAGGATGGCCAAGGTCACCATATTTCACAGGAGGAGTTTTTCCAGACATTAATGTAGACAGATCACCCATAACATGAACTGTAAGGGGATCCTTAGTCTTCCTACCAGGTTTCTTAACACAAATATCCCTCATAGTTCTAGCATAGATTGGTACATCTCTTAATGCCTGTAAAAGTGGAATTTTAACATATAAATTTTGCAATTCCCCTAAGAGATTAAAATCAGGTGTTTCAGGCGTTTTAGTTAAAAATAAACGCTCGGGGAATGGTGGCTCTATAATTTCAGCGTTCTTGTTAGAGGGTGGTTGTGCTTCTTTGTGCGAATCATGTTTCTTAGTTTCTTCTTTATCAGAATCAATAACATCATCAATAATTGGTTCAACTATCTTCCCTGATCTTAAATGAATATCATTACATTGTACAAGAAAAGTAGAAACTATAGACTGGTTCTGAATATCGATGACTTGCACAGTTTTATTATTGGGGTTAGGATTTGGTTGTACAGGTAGCTGGGGTCTCATTTGGTTGTTTGGTGGAGCATTTGATGGCAGAGAAAGTGGTTGTTGAAATTGAGGAAATTGATTTGGATACGGGAGTTGTTGACTTCTCCAATTTGAATTCCATGGGTTAAAAGTAGATGACTGTTGTGGGGGCCAAGGAGTCCACATTCCAGGATCTACAAAGGGAGGGTTAGTTTGTTGCATGGGTGGGTAATCCATCTGATTAAAGGGCGGGTATTGCATTTGATTAAAGGGAGGGTAATTTGTTTGACTGAAAGAAGGATAATTATTCCAATGATTAGAAGATGTAAACGGCATACTAGGATTCATACCTTGTCCTCTTGGTTGCCATTGTCTCCTTTGTGTTAGCAGATAAACTGCTTCAGCTTCTTCTTCCGTTGGCTGCAATGCTACTTTTATTCCTGGTAGAGAAGGACATTGTTGAGTTTCGTGGTCTTTCTCACAAATGGTGCAGATTGGTATTTTATCCAATGGGCATTCCCTTAGTGCATGTTTGTCTCTGCATTTAGGGCAGAAGACAGCCAGAGCTGCTTCCGCTTCAGCCTGCTTATTTTTAACCTGCAAGGTGTCAATTTATGAAGCAAAAGAACTTAACATTTCAGTTTTAAATTCTTCAAGTAAATTACCTATTTCAGCTCTTGTTGCTCCACCACTAGCTGATTTTTGAACTCTTGAATAAGTGGAATCTCTATTATTTAGTCTGTTCCTTGCAGCTCCTCTCGAACATATTTTGCAGAGTTCGACAATCTCGTCATATGATTCCTTGGATATATCTCCTTTACCAAGCATGTTTAGCATGTCTAAACAATCATCCCTTAGTCCTTTTAATAATATTGTTTTACGAATTTCTTTACTTACATTCGGATGATTAGACCTCTGCAGATTATACTGCAGTCTTTCCACATAGTCCTCCAAATTCTCGTCCGCCTTTTGTGCCATATTGAATAATTCCTCCCTCTTCTCTCTTTTCCGACAATAATCTTGATATTTAAGCAAAAACTTATGTTTCATCTGTTCCCAGGTTGTGATTACCTGGCTTCCAAGGCTCATGAACCATCTTAACGCATTTCCCTTTAATGTTGCTGGAAACAATTTCAACTTCTGAGCATTAGTAACATAATCATAACTTCTGCACAATATATCAAATTCAAAAAGAAATTCATCCAGATCTTCAGAGGATAAACCATGGAAGTTGGGTAAGGCTGACAATGGGATATTTTTCATAGGGGTTGCTCCTCTAGGGAGATCGCTAATGGGAAATCCCAGGGTAGAGAGAGAATTTTCATCCCTTCCCTCTCCTTCGGGATCTACTCGTCCCCCACCAAAGAATTCATCATTGTTTTCTTCCATTGGTTGGTCTCCTACTGCACTTGCTTTATCCTCAAAATCTTCCACTGGCTCCTCAATGTTTTCCACTGGTTGTTCAATACCTTCTGTTAATTCCTCAACGTTCTCTAGAGCTTCCTTAGCACTTCCTTCTGACTCTTCAGTACTGGCTGCTGGTTCTTCAATGTATTTAGGACCTACCACTTCTTCTGTTTTGTAATCTGATTGAGGGGAGCGTTGAAGCTTTGGTCTTCGAGAGCTTAATCTCTGTGAAGATTCAGCCTTTGATACAATTTCGTCAATGAAAGTTTTTCTTCCTCCCCTTCCTTTGCCCTTGCCACCTGTGGGGTTAGTTTTCTTGTGGGTTCCGCGTCCTCTCATACAATCTGAACATCTAGAAAAGAATCATTAATGCTTTTGAAATCTAGAATTGCCTTCCCTGGCAACGGCGCCAAAATGTTGGTCACTTTAATTGTTTTCACAATTCAAGTGCCACATAAATTGTCAACCCGAGAAGGTCTGTTTATTCCAAAGGAAATCACGCACTGTATATGCTCAATTCCAAAAGCAGAGAAATGTTGTAGTATTTAATCACACAAATTATATTAATCACACTGTTCACACCTTAACAAAACTGAGGTCTACTTGTGTTATAGCAGAAATAATCCTTCTATTGCAGACTTCCATTAAAGAGTCCTAAAACAGATAATGAAAGGAAATCATTCTGTAGGAAAGGAAATCAATCAACCATAACAGGGAACAGGACCCTATTCCTCCAAACAGGAACCTTCAGCACCTGTTTCCTGATATCAAACACACTGCGGGAAAGGAAATTACTAAAACAGGGGACAGGACCCTATTCCTTTAAGCAGGAATCTTCAACACCTATCTCCTGAGATCAAACACTTCTGTGGAAAATAAAATCACTCAGCCCAAAACAGGGAATAGGACCGTATTCAATTAGACAGGAATCTTCAGCACCTAGTTCCCAGAAACAGAATTACTCACAGCTTCTACAAGACTGAATGATGTACAGTAATCAAAGAAAACAGAGTGTTGAATAAGACACACAATGCAATGTAGATAATCTTCAACAAAAAGTGTTTAATTAAGGTGCAAGAACCATAAAGAAATGAACAGACTACGAGAATAATCGGGTGAATCTTGTGAGGAAGGCGAGCCCTTTCCTTCTCACAAGATTCCCCAGAGAAGGAAATTAAATGGAGGCGCTCAAAAGAAACTTATATTCATCTGTCAAAAAGAATAATACATTACAATGGAGCCTTGCTCCGTTCTGTTCAGAAAAGTATATCTTCTGTAGTCTCTAGCTCCCTTCTAATGATGATGTCTTCTCTTTTTAAAGAGAAGACATCTGTTACAATTACATCAGAGAAAATCTATTTTTATCCCGATCTGATCCTTCATTTTTAAAATAGGATCCTTCCGTTCTTCCATAACAAAGTACTGTTACAGCCGATACAAAAATAATAGGCTTCAAAACAATCTGCGTAACAACTCTCCTTACTTGTCTTCAACTTATTGCCATCGTTCTTGAAATAGGCTTCCGAGATTGCAGATCACGAGAAATTTCTGGTGACGGGGTTTGCGAACCCGTTGACTGTTTCAACAACCGAATTGACTGTTTCAGCAACAGTGTCGACTGTTTCAACAACTGTGTCGATTGTTTCAGCAACACGTCCTTTAACATAGACTACCTGCGATGTCTTCAGCAACTATATTAACTTGGATTAATGATAAATATAAGGATAATGTGGAATTATATGCAAGACAAATTAAATATATAGTAAAGAGAAGGATTTCATATACCTTAGGATGAAATGGATGAAAACACTTTTAATTATGGATTATAAAGAGTAAAGTGGTGTCAAAATATATGGTCAAAATGGTACATTGTGAGGTCCTAACAGCGGCTACCACCTTTTCAAAATGCCTCTGTGCTGTAGCATTCCGCCATCGCCCTCCAGCTGCATTTGCCCCTCTGTGGTCTCAGAGTTGAGCTCTCGAATGCCCACAAGGAGGTGGTGCATACTCTACTATTACATTATTCTAGCTCCTGGTCACCATTTCTCTCATAGCCTCCATTGCAGCTTCAATTCTGCCCCAGAGTCTTCGTTTCCTCAGCCATCTGCTCCCTCTGCTCAACCTTCTCCACCCATCTGCATATCCAATGCCTCCAACAGCTCCATTATGCCTAGGCAACATAGAATGCGCTGTCGCCAAGGTAGTGGGCGTGGGCGGGCGTCATGTCCTTCGCATTCCATCTGCTCTGAGTCTTCGTCGCCGCCTCATGATGAGATTTTTGGCCACTACCCTACAACTCGTAGTGGCAGAGGCCGAGGTCATGCTTAACGACTGTCTCACTCTGTCTCTCCTGAAGGAATTTCGGTGCTGCGCCACCCCACTAGTCGCCCCTCTCCACCTCTACCTCATTTGGAGATGCGACTCTCTCTGCATACAGAGAACTCCGCTCAATTCCACTATACTTGTGCTCTAGACCACCCTCGCCTCACAACCACCATTACCATCAACTTCAAGGAGGAAGCTTCCCTTGCTGCAAGCCACAACCCCGGGAAAAAACTTAGAAAATTCACCATTGACTTGGCACCTCTTCTGCCCTCGCGTAAGTCTGAAGCCCTTCTAGTCAATCTGGGTGCCCCCTCCTCCAGTAGCAATGGCAAGGGTAGCAGTGGCAGTGATATCAGTGGTAGTGATAGCTCAGATTGGTCAGGAGAAGAGGGCTACAAGGGCAGTGCACGCACTTCTCGGACCGCCATAACTCTAGAACCAACATCTCAACAAACTAAGCATGCAGACGACTCCTCCGAAGAATACAAGTGCCTCGTTGTGGAGGAACCACTGCCTTTGCACAATGACACCTAGCTTGAACATGTTTTGTTATTCAGTTTTGTTAATTTTTTGGGTCACTATGTCTCTCTTGAATACTTTTATAATACTCAACTATTTTTTGTATGAAGATGGTTTCCCCAATTTGGGCAGCTGCAGTAAGACTGGTTTCCCCATCTGGGGTAGTCATTATTTTGATTTTTTGACTTATAATGCCTCTAGAATTGGCTAGTTCAGCGATTCTAGAGGCCAGACTCTCCTTGTACATTATGTTATATTAATAGAATTTAGTCTAACTTAGGAAAAAAAAATTAATAAATTATAATTATCATTCTCATATATATAATATTATTATACATTAATATTTCTTAATTTTCAATTTTAATGATTTTAATGTTTGTTTATTTTGAACATCTACAAATTTGCACACCTATAGAGGATAGAGATAAATCCTCATAAATGTATAACTGATATTGAAATAATATAATTTTATGGTTGCAAATTTTTGTTTCTTTCTTCTTTCCCTAGATTTTTAAAATTTTCATTTAAAATTATTATTATTTTGTTATTCCATTTCTAGGCTTTAAAACTGGCTACACCAGACTTGCTGATTTGTTTAGTTTTCCTTCTAAGCCAGCAAATAGTTTATCGTTTTTTTATTTTTATTGAGATAACAAATTTTTTATTTGTTCGAATTGTTATGATATTTTTGGACTTCAAAGCTTGCTCAAAGATAATATTTGAATTATTTTTGTTTTCTTTTAGAGTGCCAGATATTTTATGTTTTCTTAAGCTTATTGAGATAATGCATAGTTTCTTTCTCATTTATTTTTGGTTATTTTATTTTTGGACTTTAAAGTTGGTCTAAACTTTGAAGAATATTTTCTTAGTCTTACAAAGAGGATACATACCTTGTTTCTAACTTAATTTTAGTTGATGAGCCCTTTAAAAAAAATCATCTCTCTTACAAAGTTACAAGTGAAATAATTTATATATTCTAAGCTAAATTTTAATGTGTGCAAAAGAAAGTTTGTGTTAACATTCCCTGATCACACTTGTTCTCGAGCACATCACTGCTTCACTTTTTAGACACTTTTCTTAGTTTCTATCCCTTCTTTTTATGAGAGTGAAAAACTTGAATAAATATACATTTTGCAACGAAAACATTATTTTTATTTGTAAAAAGTAATCCAACTTAAATCTATCTCATACTGAAATATTTAAAAGGAAATAAAAATCATCTCTCTTTTACAAATTTACTACTAAAACATTCTATATATTATGATCCAAATTTCATGTGTGCAGAAGAAATATGTGTGCATAAGAAAGATGTGTGCGGAAGTAAGGTTGCAGTGTTCCTTGCTCCACACACACATTCTGTTTGCACACTCGTTCTAACATGTTTCCTTGCTTCACTCTTTGGACACTTAATTTATTCCTTTTTATGAGAGTGAAAAGCTAGAATACAAATACATACACAAAAAATATAAATTTATTTTTTTAATAAAAATATTACTATTATTTGAGAAAATAAATCCAACTTAAATTTATCTCACCTTCAAATTTAACAAATATAAAAACTATTAAAAAACCGTGTTTAGTTGTTGTGTGTCATACATGAAACCCACAAAACCATTTAAATTCGTGCTTGTAGTTGTTGTGTGTCTAGACATGAAACCCAAATATTGTGGTATGCATATTACATATTACATTAGTGGTGGGAATCCATGAGTTGTGAGAATGATCAGTGATATCAAACAAAAACTATGTAAAGATAACACACATTCTTAGTTTTCATGACCTGCTACTCAATAAATCTCTCTTCTTTTTTCTCTTTATATGTACAAAATCTAACGACTAGACTTCTCTAGAAGATGTGTATGGAAGTATAAGAAATTTAAAAATAACCAATATCAAATATCAAATTGATGTGAAGACAACTTATATATCTTTCAATTGTAGAAATGGAAATGATGGTCGATCTATTTTTTTTCTAGAGAAAAAAGACCATAATTTTTATTATGTAGACAAGGAATAAAAATTACATTCTATAGACACACCATGTGTGTATGGAATCTTTAAGAAAATATCTATCAAAGAGGTAGCAGGGAGTGAAACCCTAGGGTCAAATAATCCTTATCCCAAATAGCATAAAAAATCTAGGGTACACAGACCTAATCAATATATAAGCTAGAGCGCACAAGCTCATTGAAAATCTAAAAAAGAATAAAAAATTATACAAGGCTCGTAGGTCTGAGAAAAACCCATATAGGGAGTGAAAAATATGATCCAAAGTCCAACTGACAAGCAAGAAACCATAAACATAAAAATAAAAATGAGCACATGACCCACACCTTATAGCGTCAGGAAATTGCCTAGTGAATACAATATCGAGACTCATTTCCAGGCCTTAGAAGAAAGAGTTATACCTCAAAGACAAGTGAGAGCCAACAACAGGGAGCCTTGCAAGGAATTGTGATGACGACCACATATGAGACTTGAGATGGGACAAGAAGGGGAAGACATGTGGCACCTCCGAAAATTCTGACGATAACAATTTTGAAAGCCACAATGAAGAAGAATATCGCCTGAAGAAACCAAAACCTGACCCAGAAGAAGCCCCTCCATATGTTGATGTCCAAAAATGCGGCAAAAAAGGCACAAAGTGTGGGTCAAGAAAAAAGAAGCCGCCAAAATCCACACCCCCTCAACTTTCCAAAGTGGTTAGAAGACAACACGATAAATAACGTTGTCTAGACTAACTCCATATTCGACCTCCTTAGAGAAATATACCTCTGGTGCATCACAAAGAAAACATGAACCAACAAATATTCCCTGCAAGAAAAAATTGTGGCATCAAAAGAAATAGAGGCATGAAGCAGGGTTAGAGTAGCTAGAGTTAGCCACCCCAACCCGCTCCCTCCTCAATGCTGGTTGATTTATATATATATGAAATTGTTATAAAATGTTGTATAATAACCTGAAACTAGCCCAACCAAATATACTAAATAGGGTTCCATTCCCCCATGAATTAACTCTAATTTTGCACAATATCTAGGGCCAAATGGTGTTTTTATCTTTTCTATGGAGAGCCAGACTTGACTGAAGAAAGGGTAGCAGATGGTTGATCAATGCAAACCAAAATCAAGTTAAAGAGCATGGAATAAATTAAGTTTATATTTCTTGTACTTTTTGGTGTACATTGATATCTATTTCACGAATTTGTACATGGAAAAAATAATCACATGCATTTTTGGAATGCCTTCATTCAAAAAAAATACTAATAAACCTTTTGTGCTTGTGAGAAATCAAACTCAAGTGGCTTTAGAACCAGATTTGGTAATTCTTGATAATTTGAGATTGAGTATCCTATACTTGATGCAATCTCAAGAATATTTCCCCTTTTGTATTAAAAATGTATTGGCACATGTGTAGATCAACATATGAAACTTTACATCAAAGGTATGCCAGGTATGCATCTTGATTTATTGCTAGATGATCTACATAATTTCTAACCGAACTAGTAGTCGACAATATCACTAAACCTACTAGATGATATACATCATTTCTAACGACACCATCAACCAACATTACCATTGAATCAGTTGGATGATATTCATCATTTCAATGACAAGACTGAAGAAACTCAAGCCTCTTCATTCTAATTTCCTTCAACCTGCATCATTTCAATGCCATGACTGAAGCAGATCAAGCCTCTCCATTCTAACTTCCTTCAAGAAAAATGTTTCCTTGGAGTTTTGAACCCCCACTCCCTTTGGGGAAATGAATCAAAGCAAAGTACTTGCCATGCAAAGGGTGAAATCCCTAAATGGTGATTTCCTTGACACGAGTCTAGCAGTTTGAAATTCCTATGTCAACTTCCTTAACATGAGTGTGACAATTTGAAATTTCAATGTCAATGCATGATTGTAGTTATTATTATATATATCATTACAATATGCTTTATATTAAATTTTTAATTAATTTCATTATCGTTTTGTTATAAAACTGTATTATAGTTATCTAAATTAGCTTGGTTGATTTTATAATATTTGGAAGTTATGGATATCTTTTTGTTAAACTAACCCAACTTTAATCACCATCCAAATGATAAACTAACAAATATGAAGATTAAGAGTCTTAACAATATTATATAATGAATAAGAAAAGTACATGCAAAGTCACATTCCTACAAATAATGCACTTTGTTTTCTTGAATTTGTATTAGAAATTATCACGAACAAATAATATTATGTACAACATTTGTATTTGTAGAAAAATAAATCCCAAATTTTATTATATAAATTTGACTACACAAACATATAACTAAAAAAAATCGTTGCCACATTTTAAAACAAATATGAAAAAAAAATCAAACAAGCTATGGTAAAAAAGATGGGAAGATTAAAATATTACTCAGACTAAACCCTTTAAAAGAAAATAAAAATCACCTCTCTCTTACAAATTTACCATTGAAACAATCTATATATTTTAAGCCAAATTTCATGTGTGAGGAAGAAAGTTTGTGTTCCTTGCTCCAAACACGCATCCCCTCCACACACTCATTCTACCGCACATACCCCCTTTCGCATATTCTTTATTACGCACACATCTCCTTCTCCACACACCTCTTGTTATGTACATCGTTTCTTGGCAATGTCAAATATATTATAAGGTACAAGTATTCTAATACTTATCATGAATTGATATCTATATCAAGCATTTAATTATATTCCTATGCTAGTATATATATAATGGAAATCAATAATAATACCCATTTCACCACATTTGAAGCAAAGATACACTAACCTCCATCTCATTCATATAGAGATTGCAAAAAAATTTAATGACATATTCTCCTTCCTTTGCAATCATTCATGGTATCTTTGGCATGTAAAATACATGGAAAGAAACATTAAATTAGATATTATTCTAATTTGTAGTTATTTAAAGTATTATATTTGGATTTGAAATAAATATTGTTTCAAATTTTTGTTATTTAAAATGTCTCAATTAGAATGAAATATTTTTTTTGTGATTTGTGTTGAGTTAAAACCTAAATTACCAATATATTCAAAAATAAAATCATGTAATATAAATATTGTATTAGATAAATTATATATTATATTAGTGTTAAGCACAAAAAACAAAAAAACAAATTACGTGGTTAAGCATTTGTAAATTAACTATTTATAAACCATGTACATAGTATACATTATGTTAAGAGTATGTGTTTTCTCCTAAGAGATCACAGGTTCAAAACCGGAGGGCGTAGAGTATGTATACCTTGGTAGACTTAGCAATCAAGTCGCTACGCGAAAATGAGTCCCTTATCCTACAAACAAGAAAGTCTCATACACCAATTTAGCGATAACCTTAAAAATAAAATTATTATTATTATTAATATTAGAAATGATGGATTAAAAATTTCAAACTTTGGTTTCATTTTTTTTATCCATAGCGGAAGGCGAACACATTACATTTGTGATATAGACCATGGAGAGGTTAATGTATCAAAACATTAAAATGCAATGCGACTAAGTTGGATTAACCAACCAACCTGAGAACCCACATTGGCCAGTCCGCTCGGCCGGCGCAGGTTTCCAAATCGCAAAAGTATCTCATGATGTCACAAAAAGGCTGCCAAAATTATCCAATGCCCACGTGGTTGGAATCTTAGAACATAATGGAATACCTATGACAATGAAATAAAAAACTACTTACAAGCACGCTTCCTAAATGCAAATAAAAAATAAATATTAATATCATGAGTGTGAACAAATATTTGGTATAAAGCAAATAAATGATAGTGATTGAATTTAATGGTTATGATTTAATTAAAAAGCAATATTTGATTTTATAATTTAAAAATAGTTATTTAATTATATTGTACAATATTACAATGGCCATGATCTTAAAGCATGATATCTAACTCATCAATGCAAATTTTTTTCTTTATTGCTTAAGTCAAAGGAAATAAAGAATATTTGGAAAATTTAGGAAGATTAAAAGATTGTGAAGTAGGTATGGCTAGACATGGGTAAGGATGATAGAATAATATTTCCTTCTGGAGTAAGTATGAATAAATTTCTTTGGGAGACGTTATACCTTCACAAAGTTAGGTGCACCACCATTTACTTCCAACTTTCTCTTTCACTTTACTGTTATGTTGTGATATATGGAACATAATTTATGGATTGGTTTTTGGTCAGTAACCAGCCTAGATCCATGTTAACTCCGGATCTATTAAGCGCCGAGAGGGATCAAATCTCTCGAGGTGCAAACCTCTTGTTTCAGTGCAAAACTTGAGGAAAGGTTTGCACCTCGAGAGATTTGATCCCTCTCGGTGCTTGATAGATCCGGAGTTAAGATGAATCTACATTGGATTCAGTCGTGTGCTGCCAAGGAAAATCTATCAAAGATATGATTAATTTTATCAATAATATGTAAATATATCAAATATTAATATAATCATTTTAAATATTCTAAATATTTCTGAGATTAACTTGGTCATTTAAATTTTAAATTTTCGTAGTTACCTCAGTTCGTTGAGATTATAAATATTGTTAATAACTATAATGATGAAAAACGATGAAATATTTTTTTTGAATGCAAAGTGACAATAATAGTGTTGAAAGATAGAAAATGTGAATAATAAGATTGTACTCATGTTACAAATAGTCTTCATTGTGATCAATCTCAAACTATTTTCTTCTACTATTCTTATTGCCACCCTTGTTAGTTTTGTTATCTTTTCATATCAATTATATGAAAAAGAAAATTTAAATCGTAAACCATTTAAATCCTTAACTCGAGCTGTTTTAGTAAACATGATACCTTGTCTCTCTTGCTCTCCAATATTAATATGTTAAATTACTATAACACAAAAATCAATGTACATTGTCAATAACTTTTTGTGCTTACACTAAAATCAATGCATATTGTTAATCCAATCACTTTAAAATTAATGTACCGTCATATATCCAATTACATCAAATCATAAATCAACATATACATTGAAATCAATGCATTTAATGCAAGCAATCAAATAAGATTAGAAACCAACATCTACACTGAAATCAATGCATTTAATCAAAGCAATCAAATAGGATTAGAAATAATCTACATTGAAATCAATGCATCTAGTGCAAGCAATAAAATATAATTATAAATTGACATCTAAATTGAAATCAACACATCCAGTGCAAGCAATCAAATAGTATTAGAAATCACCACCTACACTGAAATCAATGCATCTAGTGCAAGTAATCAAATATCATTAGAAATAAATATCTACACTAAAATCGATGCATCTAGTGCAAATAATCAAATAGGATTATAAATCACCATCTCCACTTAAATCAATCCATCTCTTGTTTTTTGTCTCTCTATCTCACCCCTAAACACACACTCTCGCACTCACTTATATATCAATCTCTTTGTCAATCGCCCCCTCTCCCCATCTCTCTCTTCTTCCCTCTCTTCACCTTCCATCTATATCTCTATCTTCCCCTTCTCTCCCTCTCCCCTGCTAATATCTCTCTTTCCTCCTTTTGTCCTCTCTCCCTCTCTCTCCAAATTCCTTATCACTCACTCTCTCTCTCTCTAGAAACCAACATCTGCACTGAAATCAATGCATTTACTCAAAGAAATCAAATAGAATTAGAAATCGCCATCTACACTGAAATCAATGCATGTAGTGCAAAAAATCAAATAGGATTAGAAATCATCTACATTGAAATAAATTCATCTAGTGCAAGTAATCAAATATAATTATAAATTGACATCTAAATTGAAATAAAAAAATTTAGTGCAGGCAATCAAATTGTATTAGAAATCACCACCTACATTGAAATCAATGCATCTAGTGCAAGTAATCAAATATCATTCGAAATAAATATCTACACTAAAATCGATGCATATAGTGAAAATAATCAAATATGATTATAAATCACCATCTCCACTTGTATCAATCCATCTAGTGCGAGAAATATTCTTCCCTCTCTCCACCCTCCATCCATATCTATATCCCCCTACATCTCTTCTTTTCTATCTCTCTATATCACCCCCCTAAACACATACACTCTCGCACTCCATATATATCAATCTCTTTATCAATCCCCTCATCTCCCCATCTCTCCCTTCTTCCCTGTCTTCACCTTCCATCTATATCTCTATCTTCCCCTTCTCTCCCTCTCCCCCGCTAATATCTCTCTTTCCTCCTTTTTTCCTCTTTCCCCCTCTCTCCATCTTCCTTATCACTCTCTCTCTCTCTCTCTCTCTCTCTCTCTCCACCTTGTCTTTCTTCTTACCTCCCTCTTCCTCGCCCTCCCCCTCCAAGTCCATCTCTCTTCCTTCCCTCTCTCCACTCTCTCACATCCTCTCTCTTCCTTCCTCTCTTTCCCTTTCTCTCCCATCTCCCTCTCCCTCTCTCTCTCTCTTCACCCACCAACTATGTTACTATATCCCTCCCTCTCTCCTTATATCTCCTTCTCCCTCCCCTTATCTCCATCTCTCCTTATTTGTCTCATTATATATGTTAGCCCCAAATATACACACACTCTCTCTCTCTCTCCCTTGTCACTCCTTCTCTCTCTCCACTTCTCACTCTCTATATCTCTTATTTCCCACCTCTCTCCCCATCCAACTCCATCTCTATATTGATCCCTCTCTCCTCCTCTCTCTCTCTCTCTCCTAACTCCCTCTCTCTCTCTCCAATACTCTCTCTTCCCCCATCCTCCCTCCTCTCTCTCTCATCCTTCCTCTCTCTCCCTTTCTCTCCTACCTCTCTCTCTCTCTCTCTCTAATCCTCTATCTTCACCCATCTACCTTTCTTTCTCTCTCTCTTTCTGCCCCTCTCTCTCTCCAACTACATTTCTATATCCCTCCCTCTCTCTTTCTCTCTTCTTCTCTCCCCCCTTATTTCCATACATCTTACTTTGTCTCCTTATCTCACCCCTAAACATACACACACTCTCTCCATCTCTCCCTTATCACTCTATCTCTCTCTCCACTTCTCTCTCTCTCTCTATTTATTCTTAGTTATGTAAACTAATGAACATAAATATTTGTAAATATAAAGCAAATTATGGAGTAAATATCAAAAGAGGTTTTATTTACTTACCATACCTCTGGTTTATTTATATTTTTATTTATTTACCATACCTCTTTAATTTACTATGGTATTTGGCCCATAGGCTTGTTATATAATTTGATTTTTATTTATAATCCTATTTCATATATTTTTATTTTTTTACCTTACCTCTTTATACCTATTTTATATTTATTTATTTACCATACCTCTTTATACCTATTTTATATTTATTTATTTATCATACCTTCTTATACCTCTTTTATATTTATTTATTTACCATACTTATTTTATAAATATGGTATCTAGCCCATGGTATCAATATTAATTTGTCCCATGGTATTCGTCCCATAGGTTTCATCTAAATAAAACCTCTTTTTTATGTTTTTTTAAATATAAAAAGGTTTATGGAGTAAATATCAAAAAAAAAATAAAAAATTATTTACTTACCATACATCTAGTTTATATATATTTTTATTTATTTACCATAGCTGTGGAGTAAGTATAAAAATAGGTTTTATTTATTTACCATACCTCATGTTTATTTATATTTTTATTTATTTAAATTTTAAAATTTTGAAACTTTGATGGGGAAATATTTATGTCTTTAAATATTTTAATTTATCCATAGAATATGGGTTTTCTTTTTAAAGATTCATTTTACAAATATTTAATTAAAAGAAATATTAAAAGATTTTGGATTTTGATTGTTTGTGTAACGCCCATGTAAACTTAGTTTTTACCATGTTTTACAAAAAACCGTTGTATCAAGAAAATCAAGAAACAGTTGATGTAAAACGAATTCCTGATTTGGTATTCATTATCTATGGGAGTATTTTCTCTCTCAACTCAGTTGTGCGGGTGGAGATTGTCTCAGAGAGGGGAAAAACTCTGCAATGTCCTTGATTGATTGTCTGCGTATCTCCGAGCCTGAGCCAACGCTCGAGTGTGATCCTCCTTGTCGTTTAATCTTCCTGGAAAAATAGATTTGGAGAAAATGGTTGCCACGGGACCATCTGGATCGCCTCTCATCCGCAGCCTAACAGTGTGAGACCGAGCCTGAGCCAAATACGAGTGTGATTTTGCTTGCCCTTTGATACGCTTCTGCCCCGAAGCCCGCAGATGAGAGAATGCCGCATACCCAACTCGTTCAGGTGGTAAGAAATTCCGAACGTTTTCTTTGTGCAGACAGTCTATTTTTTAAGTTGCATTGCGGTTAAATAATTATGTTTAACCTGTGACTCAATTCGGTGATTGGTAAAGTGATTAAAGTAATATTTGCTAATTTTTATTGTATAATCATTTTTCTTGTGAGAAGAAAGATATAAATAGAGATTATATATATCATATAGTTTTTCTGCAAAAAAAAATAATAGTATTAGAAAATAGAAAGAATAGAAATCTTCTTTTATAGCTGGCTATGGAGGAGATATGTCGCATGAATAATGTTTATAATAATAGATGCATCCTGACCTTAAATCCACACCAGGTTGTTTCCTTGGGCTAACATACAACCATGTTAACAACACAAGGTTGCCCCTCGCTACATAAACTGCTTCAAAGATAACCCTCTAGTATAAGATCATCACCAAGGCGAACATAACTTCCACGGGTTCGGTTGATCTTTTTATGAATAAAGGAGGCCAAAGGTAGCTCATAGAGGGATTTATAGACGGCCTGTTCAATTAGTTACATTGAAAAGAGAAAAACTTTGGATCAGTATCAAGTTTATGCTAGCGACTTCTTCCTGTGTATAAGATTTTTCTTGCCCACCTTGCGCATTAAATCCTACTTACATGATTCATAGACAAACCATTAATTTTCAATAGTTTGTGATGGTTTGTTTATCATTGCAAGCCTAGTATATGTTGGCAGATCAGTGCTTATCTATAAAATTTATACTGAAAATATTACAATTTGTAGTAAATAGTAATTATTTAATAATTCATGGATAGTTTACCATGGTAATGGTAAAGATTAATTAATAAATCCATGGATAGTTTCATAAATTCATGGGTAGTTTTTCCATGGTGTTGATGGAGATTAATTATTTCATAAAACCATGGGTATATTACCATGGTATTTGCAAATATTAGTTATTTAATAAATTCATGAATAAATTACCATGATGTTGGTAAAGTTAAGTTACTTAATAAATTCATGGTTAAAGGAACTAATCAGTTTATTCCTTAGATGAATAAACTAAGTGATTATTTTATATTATCATGAATGTGATGTTAAATTCCTTTTGGAGGAAGATCTTGCATATACATGCAACATATGTATTAACTTCTATTAAAAAATAATATACATATTTGTATGAAGATAGCTTGTAGTATTAAAACTACATTGAATATGATTATTAGTATAATCTTGAAAATGAGACATATATTTATATTCTTAATTGCGTATTTTTACATATGTTTACATGCTCACTATCATTGAGATTTTCTTTGGGAAGACTCGTGAAGGAGGTTATGTGCTTCGTTGTGTAAGCACTCCTTTAGGGAGAGTCTTTTGGAATCGGTATGCATTCACATGCATTGAAGAAACAATTGTTATGTTAACTTGCATTCCATGCACTAAAGGTAATAGCTTAAGGGTTAGCTATTTTTATTAAATGTATGTAAATCACATGCATAAATATCTTAACTGATGTATCAATTTATTTTAAAAGAAAGGCTTGGGAGGTGTAGCCATTGTTTTGCAGGAATGTGTGCTTATGCGACGGAAGCATTAGTTTTTGTGATGACTTTTACACAGCACATATGAGGTATGGGTCGACAAGGTACTTTACTTGCTTGCCATGAATATACATGAGTAGATGGAGAAACTACTATAGTACAGATATGTGAAATGATTGGTTAATATTTTATGGATCTTGTCATCATTTTATGTTGAAAGCATCATAGCAGGGAATGATGGTGACAGGAACAAAGGAATATTATGCTTGTCATGTACAAAGGGAAATTATGCTTGTCCTGGTGGCAGGTAAATGATTAATGTTCATGCAAATGAGTGTGAGTTGCAGGAAGGTCCAATGTGCGATGGTCCATCGTAGGTACATCCATGCCACCAAGATGTGAAGATATGAAGACCAGAGGGTAAATGGTATCATATTTATTGAATGTTTGAAAGCTAGATATTGTATATTTCCTTGTAAGATTATATAAACGATGGTTAAGGGATGGTCTCCCTTATAATCCATTGAGTGATGGGCTGAACACCCTCACGAGCGTTTAATAATAAAATTAAACGTTTGTTGGTTTTCACCCTACGGGGTTTCCAGGGTATATTGGTGTTCAATGATGTGATTGGTTATTGTGTCTAGATGATGAGGTTGATTCCTTTCTTGTTATGATGTTCATAATGGAAATTATGTGATGACTATATGAGTAATGAGATGAATGGATGGTTACATCATATAGTATTAAGTTAATATACTGTAATGGAGGTTGTTAAGGGTTAAGGAGTTTACTATTCTTATTTATAAAATTACACTGTGAACTATAAAACATTCTATGTAATGATGAGTAACTTGTATAAATTTTTTTAACTCCTTACATTTCCCTGTGAAGTTAATGGTGTATGTTACAAGTGGTATCAAAGCTAAAGGTTAAAAAATTGGCACCTTTGGGAGTTAGCGAAAAGAAATTGAGGGATCCGAGATGAAAAGCGTATATGCGAAGGAAGGCATCGCATCTCTAATCCAGGTTGAATAAAGAGTTTCAAGAGATAAGTATTATTATCTTTCTTTGAAAACACTAGTTATTGCATTTATGGAAAATACACTACTTACAAAGTAAGTAACTGTTGAGTTAGAGTTTCCTTAAAAAGGATATGTATTTTCCATGTACGTAAAACTTCTACTGTTGTGTTGAAGTTTCCTTGAAAGGAGTTGGAAATTTGGTTTCTTGAAAAAGAAACATGCGTGTGCTTGAAAATTTAACTAATATACATTTGATTCTTCTTGAGAGAAATATGTATATTTTGAAAATAAATCTTGCATGTGAATCTTGCAACTAAAAGAGACAAATATAAAGTAAAATGTGGTTTTACTTAATATGCAAGATTGTGCTAGTTCTTTTGGAAAGTAATAAAGCATTGATAATATGAAAATAATTTAGAAAGATATACCATGGTAAAAGACCAAACCACTATGCTCATTTTGCTGATAAGAACCCTTGTGAGTCTTGCAAAGATTACTAGTACGTATCTTGAAAGGTGTGAGCAGTAGTAAAACATAAATAAGTAAACTTGCTTGCCTTTATATATATCTTGTTTAAGAAAAGATGGGAAGCTTGTTTTTCTTTAAAAGCGACTACGTACTTGTGTGTTAAGTGAAAAGGAATCCAAGTTCTTTCTTGAAAATAAATATAGGCTAAAGAGAATAACCTCTTGAATATACTACATTGCTAGATGGATTATGTCAACTTCCTGGTTTAGGTATATTAAAGGTTAAGTTAACCTTGTTAGTGTTGCGTAGTTTTATGCATAAAAGAGGCTATCTATGATAAATGATTGGAAGCAAAGCATGAGCAACTTGCATGTAGAATCATAGAGGAACAAGGTTCTTTGCATGCAATAGTTGTATTAGATTTCATCGGAAAGAACACAAGTCTATATGTGTAAATGATAACATGTTTTGTTATCATACTTTAGAAAATATTCTTTGGCAAAGAAGGTGAATTACATGTACAAAAACTAAAGTAATGTTTTGGTTTCCTTGAAATACATAAATGGCTAATGTGGGTCAAATATTTCGAGAATAAAGGCATGTATTCTTATGTTTTATTCCATTAGTTTTATGGAAAAGAAAACCATGGAATAGGAATCATGAGTTTGCCTACTCGATTATGTTAGGTACTATGTTGGGAAATTAATCTTTATGCATGGTATGCATAGGAACAACAGTCAATGTGTTATCTTTAATATATTTGCATGCTCCAAAGGCAAAATCTGAAGTGGTGGTTCTTTTGTTAAAGTTTAAGTAAAGCAAATGCACATTGTGTCATTTTCTATTAAAGGAATTTCTGAACAGATATAGTGATTTGTCTGGTACGAATGTGTGCGTGTGTGAAAAATGTCATAATAATGTGGGAGTTATTTGACATGAATTGATAATTAGTTACTCACACTAATGTAGAGATGTTAGAAGAAAGCATGATGTGACATTGTATTCACATCTCATATATGCACATGAATAGGTGTTAAAAGATCATTCAAAGATTGATTATTTATTGATTAAGGTTTTATCTAAACATGCTATAAAATCTTATCAATGCTGCTAAAAGAAAACATTGATGTAGAGGAGCAATGTGAATTTCCTGATGGGGATGAGTACTGTGGTAAGGAGAGAAGTTCTTCAAATGAAATAAAGATAAGTATTTTATTTCATTTTCTTTTAAGAAGTCTATGCATATGCATGTTGATTCCTTTAAAAATGAATTGTTACATACATGGCATTGCATGAGATTAGCTTCCATTTAAGAGAGTTTTTAAAAAGTACATGCTATTATAATATACTTTTTCTGGATAAGAATATGCATATCAGATTAATATGTGTATTATGCTTTATTTCTTTGGGAAAGAAAGTATAAAAAGCATGAAAGAAAAAGTAGTTACTTTTCATTTGAGCTTGAAAGGAAGAAATTGTTTTTGCATGCAATAAAATTTCTAAGTTACCATGCACTACTTTAAAAAGATGAATGTGTATAGTGATGGTGTGTGAAACTAATGCATGAATGCAAAAAAAATGAGGAAAGTCCTTATATAATATGATAAAGTGTTAAAATTAAATCGAATAAAACCTCTTAATGGGTTAAGTTGTGAAACTTAACTAAATGACTAGTTGACTAACTAGTGTCTGCATGAGTTGTCATGGATGCATTAAAGCTATTAACTAGTTATGAATGAATAACTAATGAAATTTATATGCATGAATCGATTTTGACTAAAGCTATTTGAAAGTTGTGAACAAGTGATTATGATAATTACTTCGTATGTCAGTCTATTGGAACAGAACATTATGGGAATTGGAAATGATTGCATAAGATAATATGTGCTTGAGAAATGCATGTTTACGATTGGCATTGTTCCTTATAGTAAGCATGGGTAGCTTATTACAGAAATAATAGTGTATAACACATGTATGTTACTTCTAGGGGGGGAAGTTGTGACAGCTTCATTAAAGCTAACTAGTATTAACTAGCTAAAGAAAATTTGTTTAATTTTCTTTTATCTGGCAAGAAAAACTTAAATCATCACTGTTGATGAAGCAAATTATTTAATTTGTTGAAATTAATTAATGAAAGAAAATATTTCTAAGCTGATGGTAAAAATGTTTCTAAGAATAGGAAGTGGTTGGGGACAGTTGGAAAGACAGTTACCTACTCCTCTGAGGATAAGTTGGATCCCCGGGGAGGAGTAGTCATTCTATGAAATTGGTAAAGGGGGAATATTTTCTCGAGCTGGTTGGGACCAGTTGAAAATAGTTTCCAGCAACCCTTGTAAAGCCAAAAACATCTGAGTGTGACTGGAATTGGAGAATTGGACCGGACTGTCCCGAATTTCTCTTCCAGGCTTCTCTGAGTGTGACGGGATTGGCCATCCCCATGTCATAGTAGAAGAATCCACTGTTAACCCGTGACACTGTCCAGATTCTGGAGCTAGGGGGCAAGTGGAGGACGTAATAGCCTCACTTGATGGTTGGGAGGACCACAGCTTGAAAGACTAAATTTCCAGATAAATATAAAGACATTTTAGTATGGAAAGATTGATTGTCTGGATGTGAAAAATGACTTGATCCTATGGATTAGGAGGAGCATTTTGTTACCATTGTGGTTCTAATAGTAGAACAAGTTAAGTAAAAGTTGTGTTATATTAAAATGAATTATTGAATGTATAAGTTCATTTATATTATTACTAATTTGTTTGAATGTCTTAGCAGATGCTAGGATATGACCATGGTGCATTGATTGACCATTGGTACGATTAGAGAGCTAGATGCTCTCTGAGTAATTTTTTAAGTGTTGTATGGATGTCTTTGGCAGGAGCTAAGACAGTGTGCACGTGATGCATTTATGAGAGGGTTGGTTCTCTCTGAGTACTTATTGAAGTACTTTGATTAAAACATTTCTTTATATTGCAATACTGTTTGATAGTTGCAAATATTTTCATTTTGAAAACTATGTGACTAATGTGATTGAATTGTTAGTCATACATTACAAGTGTTGATGGGTGTTCAACCATTCTCAGAAAGCTTGCGCAAAAGCCATAATTCATTCCAATGGTAATTGGTTGGTAAGTTCGTATATATATTTTTCCATACTTTTGTGAATTGGATAAGGGATAAGAAGTTAGAAATGGAAATGAAATTTTCTTTGCGCTATACATGCTTATGAATATAAATAAAAACATTATTGTTTTAAATAATGACATTTAAGGAAACAAAATTGTTTCATTGTGAAGGGAAAGGACTCCCTTTTGGATTGCTTATATTATTATATCATGAGTATAAGTTTATTTTCAATGAGAGAAGCACACCGAGGACGGTGTTCTTTTAAGGGGGGGAGTATGTAACGCCCACGTAAACTTAGTTTTTACCATGTTTTACAAAAAACCGTTGTATCAAGAAAATCAAGAAACAGTTGATGTAAAACGAATTCCTGATTTTGTATTCATTATCTATGGGAGTATTTTCTCTCTCAACTCAGTTGTGTAGCGTTGGAGATTGTCTCAAGAGAGAGGAGAAAAACTCTGCAAAATCATGGATTCGAGTTGTCTCTGTTGCGAGCCTGAGCCAACGCTCAAGTGTGATCCTCCTTGCCGTTTATTCTTCCTGGTAAAATAGATTTGGAGAAAATGGTTGCCACGGGACCATCTGGATCGCCTCTCATCCGCAGCCTAACAGTGTGAGACCAAGCTTGAGCCAAATACGAGTGTGATTTTGCTTGCCACTGATTTGATCTGCTTACTAACAGATGAGAGAATGCCGCATACCCAACTCGTTCAGGTGGTAAGAAATTCTGAACGTTTTCTTTGTGCGGTCAGTCTATTTTTAAGTTGCATTGCAATTAAATAATTATGTTTAACCAGTGGCTCAATTCAGTGATTGGTAAAGAGATTAAAGAAATCTTTGCTAATTTTTATTGTATAATCCTTTTTCTTGTGAGAAGAAAGATATAAATGGAGATTATACATCATACAGTTTTTCTGCGAAAGAAAATAGTATTAGAAAATAGAAAGAATAGAAATCTTCTTTTATAGCTGGCTGTGGAGGAGATGTGTCGCGTGAATCATGTTTATAAGCATAGATGTATCCTGACCTTAAATCCACGCTAGGTTGTTTCTTTGGGCTAACATACAGCCATGTTAACATCACAAGGTTGCCCCTCGCTACATAAACTGCTTCAAAAATAATCCTCTAGTATAAGATCATCACCGAGGTGAACAGAACTTCCACTGGTTCGGTTGATATTTTTATGAATAAAGGAGGCCAAAGATAGCTCATAGAGGGATTTATACACGGCCTGTTCAATTAGTTACATTGAAAGGAGAAAAAATTTGGATCAGTATCAAGTTTATGCTAGCCACTTCTTCCTATGTATAAGCTTTTGCTTGCCCACCTTTCCCGTTAAATCCGACTTACATGATTCATAGACCAACCATTAATTTTCAGTAGTTTGTGATGGTTTGTTTATCATTGCAAGCCCAGTATATGTTGGCAGATCGGTGCTTATCTATAAAATTATATTGAAAATATTAGAATTTGTGGTAAATAGTAATTATTTAATAATCCATGGATAGTTTACCATGGTAATGGTAAAGATTAATTAATAAATCCATGGATAGTTTCATAAATCCATGGGTAGTTTTTCCATGGTATTGATGGAGATTAATTATTTCATAAAATCATGGGTAGATTACCATGGTGTTTGTGAATGTTAGTTATTTAATAAATCCATGAATAAATTACCATGATGTTGGTAAAGTTAAGTTATTTAATAAATTCATGGTTAAAGGAACTAATCAATTTATTCCTTAGAAGAATAAACTAAGTGATTATTTTATATTATCATGAATGTGATGTTAAATTCCTTTTGGAGGAAGATCTTGCATATACATGCAACATATGTATTAACTTCTATTGAAAAATAATATACATATTTGTATGTAGAAAGATAGCTTGTAGTATTAAAACTACATTGAATATGATTGTTAGTTTAATCTTGAAAATGAGACATGTATTTATATTCTTAATTGCGTATTTTTACATATGTTTACATGCTTACTAGCATTGAGATTTTCTTTGGGAAGACTCGTGAAGGAGGTTATGTGCATTGTTGTGTAAGCACTCCTTTAGGGAGAGTCTTTTGGAATCAGTATGCATTCGCATATATGGAAGAAACAATTGTTATGTTAACTTGCATTCGATGCACTAAAGGTAATAGCTTAAGGGTTAGCTATTTTTATTAAATGTATTTAAATCACATGCATAAATATCTTAGCTGATGTATCAGTTTATTTTAAAGAAAGGCTTGGGAGATGTAGCCATTGTCTTGCAGGAATGTGTGCTTATGCGACGAAAGCATTAGTTATTGTGATGACTTATAACCAGCACATATGAGGTATGGGTCGTTAAAGAGCGAACGACAAAGTACTTTACTTGCTTGTCATGAATATACATGAGTAGATGGAGAAACTACTATAGTACAGATATGTGAGATGATTGGTTAATACTTTATGAATCTTGTTGTGTAACCAGCTCCAAAAATAGAAGAAAAGAGATATCAACGCCTTAGAAATAAGCCACTTCGAGGGGGCAACCTCCAATACATTACATAAATGAACAATTCTTGGATGATACAATTTACAAAACCTCCTTTCTATATATAGGAGTCCATGGGGCCATAATGTAATCCTAGTGGGCCACAATGTAATCCTAGCCGACCTAACAATAATAATTTAAGGGCACAATAATAACAATATGAGGGTTACAAGGGTACAATAATAACAAAAAGGGGTTACACTAACAACAATAAGGGACTATACTAGTAATATAGGGACCTAACATGCCCCTCTCCTTCAAAAAAGTGTTGTCCTCAACGCTTGAGTAGCTTTGGGTGCTTCTGTATAAAATTCTCATCCTCCCATGTAGAATCTTCAATGGGTAAGTTTTTCCACTTGATGAGATACTCTGAAATTGATCGATTCCATAGTTTTTGAGTTCTTGTTTCCGTGATCGCTTTCGGTTCCAATATGATTTTTCCTTCCTCATCAAGTTCTGGTAATATTGTTTGAACTGGAATATTTTTGCCTATAACCTTCTTTAAGCATGAAACATGGAAAACCGGATGTACTCATGAAGAAGCAGGAAGCTCCAATTTGTATGCCATAGTACCAATCTTTTGCAACACCTTGTAAGGACCATAGTACCTTGGTGATAATTTATTATCCTTCTTAGCTTGCTTGAGGGACATTTGTTTGTATGGTTGTAGCCGTAAAAATACCCAATCTCCTACATCAAAACTTCTCTCGCTGCGATGTTGATCTGCCTGTTGTTTCATTCGATTTTGTACCAAATTCAGGTTATCCTTTAAGAGTTGGAGAACTTCTTGCTGATGCTCGATGTGATCTTCCACTGCTTGAACCTTCGAATTTTCTCTTAAAGATGATGTGATGGATGGTGGATGATATCCATAAAGTGCCATAAATGGGGTCATTTTTGTTGCAGTATGGAAGGAAGTGTTATACCACCATTCAACGAGAGGTAACCACTTGACCCATTGTGTTTGTTTATCAGATACAAAACAACGAAGATATCCTTCCAAACATTTATTTACTATCTCAGTTTGACCATCAGATTGAGGATGATAAGATGAGCTATGAGCTAATTGAGTACCCAAACAAGAGAATAACTCCGTCCAAAAATTTCCAGTAAAAATGGGATCTCTGTCGCTCACAATAACCCTTGGGCTTCCATGTAGCTTTGGAATTCTGTCCATAAATGTAGTAGCAACTGTACTTGCTTTAAATGGATGAGATAATGCACAAAAGTGTGCATACTTGGTAAGTCTATCAACTACCACCATGATGACACTCTTTCCTTAGGACTTAGGTAAACCTATGATAAAATCCATTGAAATATCCTCCCAACGTTGACTTGGAATGGATAAAGGTTGTAGAAGACCCGGGGTCTTAATTGTCTCAACTTTATTCTGCTGGCAAACCAAACATTTCACCACAAACTTTTGAATATCAGATTTAAGGCCATCCCAAAAAAAATATTTCTTCACCCTGTGGTAAGTTTTTAAAAATCCTGAGTGTCCTCTTAAAGGAGAAGTGTGCAATTCCAGAAGAATCTTTTGTTTCAGTTGGGAATTCTTACAAAGATATAAGCGATCTTTGTACCATAAGGAATCATTTTTCCAACTAAATGTATCAGATGTACTAGGATCTTGCTGCAACTTTTGAATGAGTGTCCATACATCTTTGTCCTTCTTCCATTCATCTCTTCCTTCGGTTATCCAATCTGGTTGGATAATAGAAATGGCACAAAGCAATGCTTCCACCTCTTCATTCTTTCTTGAGAGTGCATCTGCAACAAAATTAACATTAGGGGAATTTTGAGGTCTAAAATGGGCCTCCTAAGGAAATTATAAAATAATAGTGGAAAGAATCAAATAAGATTTGATGACATCATCAAATTTTAGAGGGAAAAATGAAAAAACTACTTTTTTCAACTCATATTTTCAACTTATCTCCCAAAGTTTTTACTCAAATTTCGAGCGGAAGTACTTGTTGGATGCGAAATTTAATTCCTCATCCAAGGAGTACCCATGTTGCATACTTTCGATGGGTTCTACTACACGAAAAATAAGAAATACATGAAAAACGTGATTGTAATCAAGTTTTTTTATGTATTTCTCATTTTTCATGTAGCAAGGTTCATCAAAAGTATGCAACATGGGTACTCCTTGGATGGGGAATTAAATTTTGCATCCAACGAGTACTCCCACTCGAAATTTGAGTAAAAATTTTGGGAGATAAGTTGAAAATACGAGTTGAAAAAGTAGTTTTATTATTTTATTATTTTTTAATATTTTTACCCTTTTATTTAAAAAATGGCGAATCATCCCCCATGGTTGAAATCATCATCTTGAATCCTATTGGTTGTTATAAAGTTTATTTTTGTTGTACATTTTTCTTAGGAGGCCCATTTTAGACCTCAAAATTCCCCTAATGGCTTTCCTTTTTTGTAGATTATTTCAAAGTCATAACCCAACATCTTTGTGACCCATTTTTGCTGCTCTTCTGAAGATAGTCTTTGTTCCAAAAAGTGTTTAAGACTATCATGATCAGTTTTTACCTTGAAGTGTCTTCCCATTAGGTAAGTTCTCCATTTCTTTAGTGCATGCTGTATTGCTAACATTTCCTTCTCATAAATAGGTTTCTGTAAATACTTTCCTTTGATTGGACGACTTTCAAAAGCAATGGGTCTTCCTTCCTGCATTAAAACTGCACCAATTCCATTTCATGAGGCATCACATTCCACAATAAAGGTTTTTGTGAAGTCTGGTGTAGCTAAGACCGGTGCTAGGCACATTGCCTCTTTAAGACGTTCAAAGGCCTTAGTTGCTTCGGGAGTCCATGAAAATGCATCTTTCTTCAATAATGTTGTTAGAGGTGCTGCTATTCTCCCATAATTCTTAACAAACTTGCGATAATACCCTGTTAAACCGAGAAATCCTCGCAACTGCTTTATGGTTGTGGGGACTTTCCATTCCTTAATGTCTTTAATTTTGTTAGGATCTACTTTAACACCCTCGTGAGATATAATATGACCCAGATATTCCACCTCTTGTACTCCAAAGAAACATTTGGATGTTTTTGCATATAATTGTTTCTCCTGCAATAGTTTGAGCACCCTGTCAACATGTTCAACATGATCCTTCCAAGACCAGCTGTAGATTAGTATATCATCAAAAAATACTAGCACAAATTTTCTAAGGAAGGGTTTGAAAATGGAATTCATCAACCCTTGAAATGTAGAAGGTGCATTGGTAATTCCAAAAGGCATGACCAAAAATTCATAATGATCCTCATGAGTTCGAAATGTTGTTTTGGAATATCTTCAGTCTTCATTCTAATTTGATGATATCCTGAACGAAGATCCAACTTGGTAAAATAAATTGCTCCATGTAATTCATCCAATAATTCATCGATCACAGGAATGGGAAATTTATCTTTAATGGTGAGCTTATTGAGCTCCCTATAATCCGGACACATTCGCCATGATCCATCCTTCTTGTGTACCAATACTACGGGAGCAGAGAAAGAACTTTGACTAGGTTGAATTATACCCGCCTCTAACATTTCTGCAATCATACGTTCAATTTCGCTCTTTTGGAAGTAAGAATATCTATAAGGCCTGATGTTTGGAGGAACACTTCCTGGAATCAAATGAATAGCATGATCATGATCACGAATAGGTGGGAGTCCTTTGGGATTTTCAAACACCTTGAATGATTGTCCAAGACTTGTTGGAGATCTGCAGAAATAGATGATTTTGATGTCGGAACTTCTAGAGAGCATAATTGTGCAATTACGCCTCGTTGTTCTTTCTTTAGAAGCTTTGTCATGACATTAGAGCTTATTATCCTTCATGGCTTCCCTTCAATACCCCGTAATTCGACTTCCTTTCCTTCTGAAAAAAATTTCAAGAAAAGTTCTTGAAAATTAAAAGCTACCGTCCCCAAAGATTGTAACCATTGTACTCCTAGTACAACATCAACACCTCCCATATGAATGGAAAGCATTGGACTAGTCAATACATATTCCCCCATGGTTAGCTTGATTTTATGGCATTTTCCAGAGCAATTTATAGTTCCTCCATTTGCAACCATCACTTGACATTCTGGTGCTGGGTATAGGAAACAATGTAATTCTTTGGCTACCTTACAATGAATAAAATTATGCGTGCTACCTGAATCAATCAACACTATTACCTTTTTCTTCTTGATTTGTCCTTCTATCTTCAGAGTTTGAGGAGTGGTAACTCCTGCCAGTGCATTGCATGATATGGTCGGATTCATTTCTTCCTCTTCTAGGGCTGGTTCCTGGTGTATATCCTCTTCTTGTTCATTTCCTTCTTCCTCTTCACAATCTATGTAAAATAATTTCTTCTCAGCACACTTATGACCTTTAGTGTATTTGCTATCACAACTGTAGCAAAGCCCTTTTGCTCTTTTTTCTTCCAATTGTTGTGGTGTCAGCCTTGTAGGTTGTGGAAATCTAGGCGTAGCCACACTTCCTTCTTTATAGAATTGAGTGGTAGGCTTCCTTGTTGCCATAATTTTACATTCAACTTTTCTTGCCAACCTGAATGCCTTCTCCAATGAATCAGGTTCCAGAACGTGAACTTCATGTTGAATGTTATCCTTTAAAGTGCCTATGAAGAGATCAATCCTGTGTTCCTCTGGAATATCGGTTACCCTTATATTCAATTTTTGGAAGTCCTCAATGTGCTGCCCCACTAAACCCTTTTGTTTGAGATTTATCAATTGGCTAAAAAAGGTGTTGCTCTTTGTATCCTCATAATGTGCTATCATTTCCTCCGTAAAAATTGACCAAGTGACAATTTTTTTACGGGAGCAAAGCCATTGATACCATACAAATGTATTTTATTCTAAATGTAAAGTTGCAATGCGTACCTTTTGTGTGTTTTGCACATTATGGAGATCAAAATATTGCTCCATCTGTAGTATCCATGTTACAGGATCCTTTCCATCAAAATTCCTCATATCCATTTTGGAATATGGTGGTTCTTCCCGCCAACATTAGAGTTTATGAAATCATGATTAACATTGATTTTGTTCTCATCATGAGGTTCTTCTACTATCTTTTCACCATTTGGAAACATTTCTTGTATCAACTTTGTCAAACCTTCGATGTCTGTTTTTAGATCATTCTTCATGTTTTCCATCTTAGCTTCCATGCCAGTTTCCATGCCATCCATTTTAGCTTCCACGCCATCCATCTTAGCTTTCACGCCATCCATCTTAGCTTCCATGCCGTTCTTCAAAACTTCCATTTCATTTTTTGTTGCTCTTTGCGAGAGTGAAATTTGTTGCACTTGCTCTTGTAATTTTGATAGATCATGTTGCAATTCTTCATCTTCATCAGTCATAGTAGAGCCTTCTGAAGGCTTAATGGGTGTTGAATTATTTTTACGGGGCATCTTTTAGAACCTAATACTAATATATATTCTACAATATGCCCTTGGAATCAATTCAAATTGATTCTTCAAACAAGACTTATGCAATTCGGAAAAAAAATACACACCTTTTTCTTGCTTTTGAGGAGCTCTATATTGAAATTGGATTATCTTTGTGATTGAAACACTTCAATATTTTAATTTCGGTACCAACGTAGCCCTCTAAATTATCTTTCGAATGCCATAGGTCTGACCTGATTTGGATTCTCCAAGACAAAGTTGTGTCCAATCTCCCACAATGACCTAATTCTGGACTGGTTCAGTAGAGCGAACTTGTATGACTTGCCACGTGTCACTGTTTCGTCCTTTGTCTCTGAAATTGATAGCCCAAAAACTACATTCCGTGTGATTGTGACCACTTTTTACGGCACTCCAATCCGATGCCCAGAGAGAGAGTTATTTAACTTTTCCCACGATCACCTCTTTGAGATGAAATTCAAGAGCCTGAAAAAGTACTACCTTCCATAGATCATATCTCCAAAAATATTGCGAACCAACTCTGAATTTTTTTGAAGAATTTCCTCAAGATTTTAGCTTCGCACTATATGAATTTTAGATTCTGAACCTTTGTAGAAAAAAAGTTATAGCGCAAATGTCACGATGACCTGTTTAGGGGCCTAAAAAAATACCTAACTTCCACAGATGATATCTCCGAAAATGTTGCGAACCAAGCTCTGAAATTTTTAGACAATATTCCTCGGGATTTTAGCTTCGCACCCTAAACATTTCAGCTTCTGAAACTTCGTAGAAAAAAAGTTATAGCGAAAATGCCACGATGACCTGTTTGGAGCAGCGAAACCCTAGAATCCAATGCTCTGATACCAAATGTTGTGTAACCAACTTCAAAAATAGAAGAAAAGAGATATCAACGCCTTAGAAATAAGCCACTTCGAGGGGGCAACCTCCAATACATTACATAAATGAACAATTCTTGGATGATACAATTTACAAAACCTCCTTTCTATATATCAGAGTCCATGGGGCCATAATGTAATCCTAGTGGGCCACAATGTAATCCTAGCCGACCTAACAATAATAATTTAAGGGAACAATAATAACAAAATGGGGGTTACAAAGGTACAATAATAACAATAAGGGGGTTACACTAACAATAATAAGGGACTATACTAGTAATATAGGGACCTAACAAATCTTGACTTCATTTTATGTTGAAAGCATCATAGCAGGGAATGATGGTGACAGGTACAAAGGAATATTATGCTTGTCATGTACAAAGGGAAAATTATGCTTGTCCTGGTGGCAGGTAATTGATTAATGTTCATGCAGATGAGTACGAGTTGTAGGAAGTCCAATGTACGATGGTCTATTGTAGGTACATCCATGCCACCAAGATGTGAAGATCTGAAGATATGAAGACCAGAGGGTAAATGGTATCATATTTATTGTAATGGCTTTAAGCTAGATATTTGCATATTTCCTTTTAAGATTATATAAACAATGGTTAAGGGATGGTCTCCCTTATAAGCCATTGAGTGATGGGATGAACACCCTCATGAGCGTTTAATAATAAAAATTAAACGTTTGTTGGTTTTCACCCTACAGGGTTTCCAGGGTATATTGGTGTTCAATGATGTGATTGATTATTGTGTCAAGATGATGATGTTGATTTCCTTTCTTGTTATGATGTTCATAATAGCAATTATGTGATGACTATATGAGTAATGAGATGAATGGATGGTTACATCATATAGTATTAAGTTAATATACTGTAATGGAGGTTGTTAAGGGTTAAAGAGTTTACTATTCTTATTTATAAAATTACACTGTGAACTGTAAAACATTCTATGTAATGATGAGTAACTTGTATAAAAAATTTTAACTCCTTACATTTCCCTGTGAAGTTAATGGTGTATGTTACAGTTTGTGTTGAATTAACTCTTTTCCTTTGATTTAGGAAATGGTATTGACTTTAGTAAAGAGTAAAGATGTTTAAAATTGTACTTAATTTGGAAATTCAATGTGGTAATTTTTTTTGTTAAAGGTAAATTTATGATCCATTCAAGTTATATAAATAATACATAGTTGTATTTTAATAGTTAATCTTAGCCCATTAATAAGTTAAAAAGTTATATATAATCTAAATATTCAAGTTATATAAAATTCAAAATTAGGTTAATGCTTTGGCCGACATTAGAAAAAGTAAAATTTATTATTTTTTTGAGAACATGACATACCTTACATTGAAGTCATACTAAGCTGTAAATTGCACCTCTTGGCGCAATAAAATTAGTAAAAAATATTTAATAATATTTATTATTAATATTTTTATGATATAAAAACGATTGCAAAAAATGCCATATAATTAACTATATATATAACTTTTGGACGATTCAATAGAAAGTTTAGCGTGTTTTAGAAGTTACCATATTTAACTCGGCTAACTGGCGGAAAAACAAATGGATCAACAAGTTATCCGATTGCTTATCCTCATCTCTAGTGCAGAATATTCTCGATGACGTTTCTCGATTATTTAGCAAAATGGCGCTTTCGGGTCCCAAATTCCAATCACGGATTTTGGTTTCTCTTAAAGTAAATATCAAATCATCTTCGGTAAAAGGTAGTATCCATTGCACATTAAAGATATTGTAATAAATTTTTGTGCAGTAAAGTTAGTAGTTTAATGCAGTAAATTTAAATATTGATTTTCATGGTGCTCAAAGAATTCTAAACATCATTGATTGTTTTAAATATACCATCTCTTTTCTCTTTATTATAAGTTACATTAATTATTAATTTTAACACTTTCATAATATAAAAAATAATTATCATATATATTAATTATTGAAAAATAATTGATTTATTGAAGATTTTAAAAACAATAAAGAGCAACATTATTTCATTAATCATAAGTAATTTATTTTTTAGTAAATTATTATAGACCATTTTCATTTTTAATATGAAATATTAAAATTTAAATTTACAAGATTAAATTCTAATCAACCAAGTAATTTACACTTCTAAAATAAATTAAAACCAACATAAAGAAGCAACAATTAAACATATACCCATTAAAACTCCTGAAATTACATGTTGATTTGGAACTCAAATTATTTTATGGTTCTCTTTTTTGTTAGTCTTTTTATTCGTGTTTTGGAAACCGGGCATGATTTGCATTGAACTAAAACTAGGAATTACCCCAAAAGGCCCAAAAGGTGCAAAGAGAGGCCAATAAGTTTCTTAAATTGGAAAAGTTGTAAGAGTTGTTGATGTAATTACAAACATTCAAAACTTGAGTCATTAACTTGATGATAATAACTTGCATGTAAAGAGATTTAATTGAAAGTAACAACGTTAAGAGGCATGTGTGTTGTCAATGGAAGTTGAGATATATACAGGGTTGATCATCATTAACACAAAAGTAGTAACAATATAATACATTTTATGCAATGGCTTTGTTTGAAATTATATTGAATGGTGTAGTAGCTCAACAGAACATGATGTATATACATAGAGATATACATAATTGCTTAGTAGTTCAACGGAATAGGACTTATATACATAGATATGTATTAGAAATTGAATAATTAAACATGTGTAAAATAAAAGTATGTGTTGTGATGTAAATCTAAATGAAAGTGAGCATCTAATCATATATACATGATGGGGCATGGCATCGACAACACCAATTGATGTCTATTGTGATTTCACGATGTGAAAGTCGTTCTTGCCATTCAACCCGCATTTTCCAGTGTGCATCTCTTTCATGGATGCAGATTGTTTTTTTCAGTATTTTCAGTATCTTCTTTAGCAAGGTAATAGTTGGACGCAAACGGTAAAGAGGCAATGATTATGGAGGCATGAACCTCATTTGTATATCTTGTAAGGTAATTTCTTGTTGTTGAATTTCTCGGCAACATTCATAAAGCATGTTTCAGTAGTTCACATCCATATCTGTTGGTCATGGAAAAAGAGAAATAATAATTGTTAGTGGAAGTGTCTGTTGAAAGCATAATAGTTATAAATTAAAAATAAAATCAAAGTAAACATGAACATTTTTCTAAATAAGAGTAAAACAATATGAGGTTAAATGTAATAGCAAGCAATTGTATATGAAATTTGGATAAGTCTTAAGTGATGTTTATCATTGGTAAATTTGAAAGGAAGAGTGTATGGTTGGTTAGAGTGTACTCTTCTACATAGATTTTGATGCAAGCAATGATTCTTCTTGCTTTATGTGTTGTAGATATGGATTATCTTCCATTCGTAATATGTGCGAGAATGGAAATGTTGGATTGATTCGAAGGTCTGACAACGACCTTACTCTTGAAATGGCGGTGAATGTTAAACATTGGCATTCTTTGGGGCCAATCTCTATTGTTGCTTTCTCTAACGTCATTCCTTGTGACTTGTGTATTGTTAAAGCCCATGACATTCGAAGTGTTATTTGTTGGCGTGCACCTCTTGTGATAAGAGAAATAGGTACATATGTTGGGTTTGAAATGTCCCATGGTGTTCCTTTGTATTGGTTGAAGTCAAGTACCACGAAGGATGGAAATTCTGGGGGCTTTGAGTCAGGTAAATAAAAGATTGAAATGACTTTTCCAAGTGCACCATTAACAAGGCCTGCATGTACCCACAAGTTGCTGGTGAGCATAAATTTTTGTTCATTACATAAGAGTACCTTTGTGTCTAGTTGTTCATCTTCTGATGTAGTATAAGTTTGTTTCGTTTGTTTCTCTGTAGAGCAAAGCACTACTGGCATGTTCAATTTTATTAGCATTGTTTTATTATGTAAAGCAACAGAGTTGTTTATTGTATATAGGTGCATGGAGTCTTGAAATGTTTGTTTCTCTTCATGCATAAGAGAGGAATCTGTCCTTGACATTAGGAGGTTCCGAGCTTCAAGTATAGGTGTTCCATTTTTGAGGTTTGTGAGAATCCGGCAGAAATAAACTTTGGAAGGGTCAACACCTTGCTGGTGAAAAATAGTTGAAAGTGTTATGAATGTGTCGAAGCTGTGCCAAAGTGAAGTGCCACGTGATGTGCCAACATTGTTTGGTCAATTTAGTGTATTCTAAATTGCTGCATTTAATTTGTCAATCCGGGATTCATAAGCTGATGAAGTGCGGTGCACTATATGTGAAAGATAACCTATTTCTTAACTTTTTGTCGTTTTTGGTTTTCTAAGGTGAAATGGAAATTCTAAAATGAAAACAAGTATGGTTATATTTGTTCAAGGAAATGATATCCCCTATAATGATTTACCAACTTGAAACTTAAAAAGGAATTTGAAATTTTCAATGACAAAACTTGAAAGGAAATGAAAATTTACTGCTGAAATGAAAAGATGTTGTAAGTCTAATAAATCAAAAACAGTGAACTAGTGAGCATGAAACTAAACTATTCTTGCTGCTGTCAAAACAAAAAGAAACTATGCTTAAAGAAATTCAAAATTGCAACAAAGTAAATCTAAATCAGATTACATCAATTTATCTTCTGATCCTTCATCATTAGTCCAGCTATGATTTTTGGAAGTAACCATAAACAACTTGAGTAACTGATATCTAACTTGCAGAAAGTAAACTAATATCAAACCATACATTCATAATTCAATCCCTCACCATTAGTCCAGCAGTGGCTTTCGGAGGTAACTGAAGATGTCATGCACAATTTAACATTTCTAACTTGCAGAAAGGAAACTAATACTAAACTACACACTTCATAATACAATCACTCACCATCAGTCCAGCTGTGGCTTTCGGAGGCAACTGAAGACGTTATGAGCAGTTTAATATATTTAAATTTGCAGAAGGAAAACTAATACTAAAATACACATTTCATAATACAATCCCTCACCATCAGTCCAGCTGTGGCTTTCGGAGGCAACTGAAGATGCTATGAGCAGTTTAATATATCTAAATTTAACTACTGAAACAATTAAGCAAAACTGAGTTAAACAAAGCAATACTGAAATGAAACAGAAACTAAGAAAAACACGTTAGCAGCAGAACAATGTTAATTCCATGTCATTAGTCAAAAAGCTATGAAAATTCCCGGGCTGCCTATCTATAACCTGAAACAAGAACACTGATCAGTGATTAACAACATAAAACATGAAAGAAAAAAGTGAAATGGAAAGCAGGAAAGTTTATAAACAGAAATGAAAAAAAATGAAATGTATAAACATGTGAATGGATTATGGCACAATGAGCTTTAAAGAAATGAAATAAGAACTATACACTAATGCACAAAACCTTAGCTGAGCAGGGGCCCTCTACACCAGCCTTGGCAACGATCTTCAAGTACGAATTAAGTTGGAAAACAGAGTCTTCTTATATTAAAAATGCAGTCATAACAGTATGGTAGTATTACGGCTCAAAGGCAGCGTAATTATATTACAGAGCAGACTTAATAAAATTAACAGAGACTAATCGGGACTAACTCTATATGCGTATGCAAACGTGTTATATATAACAAAAGAAATATAATTGTCTCCTAAAGTTTATGCTGGTGTAGAACACGTAGACCATTACGTCCACCGATCTAGGATCATGGCCGTGTTGGAAAATAAATCTATGAGAAGTGGATGCTTGAATTCGACTATGGAGCCATGTACAGATGTCGACTTGTCCTCCGCAAGCTCAGAAATGGCCATATGAACCTTTACGTGACACGGAACAGAGTCCTGTCACTGTAAGACTCTATGGTTGACTTCCATGTGGACGCCTTTGACCGCGGCTTCTTTAGATGAGTTTGCTCGAACCAATAGGACACGAACCATGTCCACATCATTCCTGACCTACCCATGTGGCTCGTTTTCCTTGTAGACACCTGTAGCATAGAGTTTCACAAAATAGCTGCGGAAAGTTGCAGCAGCTGCGGAAAGTGGCAAGATTCCGCAGCTGAATGAACAAAATCTAAATCAAATAGCAAACACAAAAAATATAATTAAAAACCATGTTAGATGCTCTTTTGCAAATGATATTGACAACTTGGGAGGTTCAGGTGAGTGAAAAAGGTATAGAAAAGTGTATGGAAAAGATGCAGAATTGAGACTAAACATACCCCCACTGTGAAGGTGTTGCATGTCCTCATGTAACCAAAATTTTAATATTCCTTCCTTAGTTCATGTGCCTTGACACTTCAGCCAGCACATCCAATCCTCTCCTCCTCTTCCTTGGTGCTGCTAACATTCTGGGTTTCTTCATTAAGCACCTAAATTTGATATTAACCAGTGCTCTGCTCAACTTCTGGCATTTTCTTTTCAATTTCTTGTTCTTATTTTGCCATATTCCCAGATGTAGCATAGTATTATCATGGATGATTTTGTCTAGTTTACCTTGTTCCTTCAATATCTCATTTTCATTTTTGATATGTTTATTCAAAAGTTCTAACTCAAAAATTTCCTGTTTTAGTGATTGGACTAAACCATCCTGTACTGTATGAGGCTGGATAGACGAAGTACTGGGACCTGTAGCTGCCTTTTCCAAAGATTCTATATAGTCATATACTTCCGGCTACTTGCGGTCTATTTCAGGTGTCATTTTTATTGGGCTGTCCCCAAAATGCCGTGAAGGAGAATAATCTGGCTGAGGAGGGCTCACATCAATATCTTGCTGAGAATGGGATGGAGTATGTTCAATGTCTGATTGGGAATGAAATGAACCAGGTTCACTAAATTACTGAGATGGACTATGGTCATCTGGGGACTGTTCAGATGTTTCCTCTCCCAAATAAATGAATTGAGGACCCTTCATTTGCGTTTTCCTCAATTTCCCCTTAAGTCTGCTGCTTCTTCTCACACGCTCTGGTGCAATATCCTTTTGTTTTTGCTTTCCTTTCTCTGTCTTCTTGGCCATAGAGGACTGTTTTTGAAGATAAACTAGTCTTTCAGATAACACTTGATTATCTTCTTCTTCAGAAGAAGGAGTTTTATGTATAGCCTCAATAGTTTTTCTTTCTTTTGGTGTTATTGGCTTCTTACCCTTGATTTCTTTCTTCTTCCTCTTTGACAATCTTTCTTCCCTATCAGTTCTTTCAATTGCAGTAGTAGGAGTATTTTGGATTTCATCAATTGTTCTTTTTCTCCTACTTCTTCTTGCTGTGCTACCTTCAGGAATTTCCTGAGGTTCCTCAAAGAAATTTCTAACCAGAAATTGTTTCCATGTGTCTTTCTTTTCCTTTAACTCCTTTTCAATCAAATTTTTTATAAGGCCGTGGTGATATAGATGAGGTTCTACATCTCCTAAATGTTTCTGAACAGTCACAGACATTTTCTTCAAGCTATTTAACAGAAAATATGGGAGATTGAGAGCTTGATTATCTAGAAAATTCATCAATAACCTGGTATGGTACATGTACATGGACCCAAAACGGCCTTCACATGTAATGAATTTCTGAACAACTAGCAGCAAAGTAGCCCATTCCTCTTTCAATGCATGCACAAGAATTCCTCTTTTAAAAACAATTATGTCCATACCTTGGTTTCATAAGATTGTTCTCCATGCTTCATCATTGATACTTTTATTCTTAAACCAACGCTCACCCTCCTGAAGAAGTTCCGTGGCTGTTGCTATAGATGCTTCATTGACCGCAAACTTAAGGTCTCCAATTTCTGCTTCCAAGCCATTAAACGACCTTGCAAATGCTTTTGTAACTTATTTGTGATAACCTCTGAACTTCTGGATAAAACGCAGCCATTTTGCTTTCTTCAATATCTCCCTTACTTGCGGATATCCCTCCATGAACTTCGGTCCTTCCGGTTCTGCTCTTAGCAATTTACCCATTTCTCTTTTTTCTCTTCAAAGACTTTCCTGTGTGGAGGATTCAAATGGAAATAGAACGGCTTAATGCACAGAAACGAGCTCAATGACTGTGGGAATATATTATAGAATGGGAATGAGCACAATGAACGGAATGGAGTGAGACTGTGGGTAGATATCCGAGAGTGGAAATGAGCACAATGAACGGAATGGAGTGAGACAAAATAGAAAAGGGTTTCGTGAGCATAACAGAGATACGACTGTGCAATTGACAGAGTATAACACATTCGGCAGCGTTTTGAAATTTGGTGGCTGCGAAATAAATGTGAACACGTTTCAATCAACGGTTATGGATTTATGCGGCTGTAAGAGTCCTCGGTCGAATCAAATACGTCTCATTGTCACCGGTGGAATATTGTATCATGAGTGAAAATCGGGGGTTTAATGATGGAACCGTTTGGGAATGAATGCGAGAGGATAATATGGAGATCATGAAAGGTTATGGAATTGTCAATATAATCATTGCACATAATGGATAGAGCTCATGGTTCAGAACTATATAAAAATGTGTTTTTCAATGCTATTTGAAATAAATTTTATTCATACCTTTGGAATCTTTGCCTTTTTCTTTGGTCTTCAACTAATTGCTCTTCATTTGTGTCTTGAATGCTCCATGTCTTCATTTTTGATCCTCTCACCTACATTTTATTTCATGATTATGGAAATAACATCTGACTGTACATTCTTTTTGAAAACAGAGTAGTAGCTGTGGAATCTGCTTCTGGCTGCGGAAACTGGAGTCAGCTGCGGAAACAGATGTCAGCTGCGAAAACTGACACAGCTATTACTTAGATGAATGGAAATGAACAGATGACAAATGACCAGATGGAAATGGTCATGAAAAAGATTTTTATTAATGAAATGGAATGAAATGGATGAAATGAAGTGGAGTGGAGTGAAATGAAGTGAAATGAAATGGAATGAGGTGGAATGGAATGGAGTGAATGATCACAAAACTTGTGAAATGAAAGAGAGATATTTTTTTTTTTTTGGAAAATATAGAGTGTCAGGTGTTCCTGATTTTCACCCTATATTTTCTGTATAAGATTGCCAATCAGTGATTGGTTTTCAGGCTTATACCAATTTTTTTTTTATTTTTAAGTCCTACTCTACTTGAAAAAGAAAATCTTGTTCAAGTATATGAGTACTTCCAATGGAACCATGTCTGTAACAAGATGATAGACAAACTCATATGCAGGTTTGAAAGACACTCTTTGATATGTACCTGTATATGAGATGCCAACTGTCTTGATTTAGATGATGTCAGAAGATATTGAATAATTGAGCATTGGAATCCGATGACTAAATTGAACCAAGATTCAATGTAATCTTGTCTTCCTTGTCTTTCCTCTATCATGAAATGCAAGTCTTCGGAGATGTGATCTTCATTCGTAGAATCTGGTGATAGGCATGCATGAGACTTTTCAATATCTGGTTCCAATATCTTCTCTTTATCAATAGACATCCCTCATTCTTGGACCTTATCTGAGTCTTCTTCTGCTGGTTGTTGTTCTTCAATGACAGCTGGTGAATCATTTTGCAATACCTCAAAATTGTAAGTTGATTGAGGTGTTTTATTGTTGGGGATATGAAATGGTTGTGGAGGTAGTGGAGTGGGGAATCTTTGGGGTGTTTGTGTGCATGGTAATGGAAAAGGTTGAATTGAGGTAAAATGAGGGTGATATTGATGTTGTAGTGGAGGCGAATGGTATGGATAACATTGATCATGGTATTGAGGATAGAGAGGGAAAGATTGAGGATATGGTGGATTTCCTTTATAGGGCCTTTGCCAACTTTGTTGCCAAGATTGGTTTTGAGGTTGGGATTGATATGGCCAAGGTTTCCAAGGTTGGTTTTGAAGTTGGGATTGAGATGGCCAAGGTTGCCAAGGCAAGGGTGTTCTCCAATTACCTTGAGGTTGTTGTGCATAACCTTGAAATTGTGCATAAGGATATTGCATCATATTGGGTTGATGAGGCTGCCATAGCCCTCTTGGAGCTACATAACAAAGTTGCTCTTGTGCTTGATTTGCTCCATTATCCTTCTGGTAAATTTCCTTCAACCCTAGTAATGATGGGAAATCTTCAGTAGTATGTGATCCTGCACAAATTTTACACATTTTAATGTTATCAAGTGGACATTCATGCAAAGCATGTTTCTTTCTACATCTAGGGAAAAATATAAATGAAGCAACTTTTTTCTTGTTTTGCATTCTTAGCATGTCAGTTTGTCCATTTAAATTACCAAGAATGTTTAGCAAATTGTTAGGTTCAGTTTGACTTACCAATCCTGATGCTGACTTACTTACTTTTGCCATAAATGGATCTTGAGGGGACCTTACACACTTTGCTTTTCCTCTTGATATGTTCTTGCATAGTTCACAAATTTCTTGAAATGGCAATTGATAAACATCTCCTTTTCCCACAAGATTAATAAGATCAATCCATTCATCCTTTATAGTATTTAGTAGGAGAGTTTTTAATGCATCTGATCCTAAATTATGAAATTTAGATATTTTGATATTATAAGTAAATCTCTCCACTAAATCTTCTAGGCTTTCATCCTCTTTTTGGTTCATCTTAAAGACTTCATTTCTAAGGTCATGGTGCATGCAATAACCTTTATATTTTTCCAAAATACTCTTTTCATATCATCCCATGTCCTTATAGAATTTGTTCCTAAAGTCATGAACCATCTAAGAGCTCTATCCTTTAATGTTGCCGGAAACAAATTCAATTTTTGCACATGCAATGAGTAGCCATAAGATCTACAAATTATTTCAAATTCAAAAAGAAAGGTTTCCGGGTCTTCTAATCTCATACCTTTGAAGTTAGGAAGTACAGATGGATGGATGTTCTTCATTTGAATATTGATATCAGTTTCTTGAATGGGAAATCCAAAAGGATCTTCCTCATTGTCATCATCTCCATCCATTTCTTCAACCTCCTTTGTCACCTCTTCTTCTACCTGCAAATATGAATTCATGATGTGGATGTGTGGCTCTTACTGCACCACATGATATAGTGGATGTGGTAGGTAATTGAAGTTTTTGTTTTTGTTTTTGTGTGTTTTTTTTTTTAAGAAATTGGCTACCTAGTTACACTTCCCCGGCAACGGCACCAAAATGTTTGGTCAATTTAGTGTATCCTAAATTGCTGCATTTAATTTGTCAATCCGGGATTCGTAAGCTGATGAAGTGCGGCGCACTATATGTGCAAGATAACCTATTTCTTAACTTTTTGTCGTTTTTAGTTTTCTAAGGTGAAATGGAAATTCTAAAATGAAAACAAGTATGGTTATATTTTTTCAAGGAAATGATATCCCCTATAATGATTTACCAACTTGAAACTTAAAAAGGAATTTGAAATTTTCAATGACAAAACTTGAAAGGAAATGAAAATGTACTACTGAAATGAAAAGATGCTGTAAGTCTAATAAATCAAAAACAATGAACTAGTGAGCATGAAACTAAACTATTCTTGCTGCTGTCTAAACAAAAAGAAACTATGCTTAAAGAAATTCAAAATTGCAACAAAGTAAATCTAAATCAGATTACATCAATTTATCTTCTGATCCTTCATCATTAGTCCAGCTATGATTTTCGGAAGTAACCATAAACAACTTGAGTAACTAATATCTAACTTGCAGAAAGTAAACTAATATCAAACCATACATTCTGTTACACTGAAAACTGTCACCTTGACATTCTGCTGACCGTATGAGCTCATTATTACTCATACTTCCTCCTTTTGCAAGTCTAATATACCAGCTCCTCATATCAAGCTTCAAAATCAGAAGAAAATCCTTAAAATCCCCTAAAGAATTGGTATCGCACTTTCTCTATGCATTCCCTGCGGTCCCGTACCTAAATCTCAGCCTGCATGCGGAACCATACCGCACGTTATTTGTGTAATGGGTGCGGACCTCTGTAAAACATAAAAAGGCGAGAAAATGAAGATTAAAAAGTGAATTCCAGGTGAATTCTAGAAGATTCTAGACGGGAATTCTCGGAATGGATACGCTTTGAAGCTGGTTCATGCATCCCTTTCTTAATGGAGCTAACACCTTGATGTAAGGAGCTTATCCCTTTGAAGGAGGATTCTATCCCTTCATATTTGGAACTAGAAACCTCCTCTCTTTCACTATAAAAAGAGGCCTTGGGTAGCCTCAAAGGGAGTTGAAGCTTATGAGATTTGAAGTTAAATGCTGTTGAGTTTTAGACTTGAGTAACTTAAGACTTTCTGTGAGGTTAAATCACTTATCCTCATTTGTCTTAGTTCAAAGAGTGCAATGCTTGTCGGAGTAAAGGAGATTCCTGCTTCGGACCCCGGGAGGACCTGCACAACATCAAGGCACAGGTTGTAAAGGTTTTCTATCTTTAAAGTTAATACAAATATACTCATTTCTCTCATTAAACTGTCAATTTGTGGTTTATTTCATAAATTCCTTGATCATTATGATAAGCATGATTTATGATAATGTCTATACAAGTGCTGCTTAATCTTTTTCCTTGTTTGTGATTGCAGATATACGAAGGACGTTCTTTCAGTGCACGGGAAGGACTTCAACAAAATCAAGTAAGCAAGCAAAGCGTTGGATATAAGGTAGGCCTTGCACCCGTAAAGTGTTTTTATAAATTGCATATGCTTAGAGAGAGATTAGTATAATTGGTTGTTTGTTTCTAGTTACCTTTTGTACTAGAGAGATCGGTCTTGTCCGCAAGACGGATTAATCTACACAACACATTCATAATTCAATCCCTCACCATCAGTCCAGCTGTGGCTTTCGGAGGTAACTGAAGATGTCATGCACAATTTAACATTTCTAACTTGCAGAAAGGAAACTAATACTAAACTACACACTTCATAATACAATCCCTCACCATCAGTCCAGCTGTGGCTTTCGGAGGCAACTGAAGACGTTATGAGCAGTTTAATATATTTAAATTTGCAGAAGGAAAACTAATAATAAACTACACATTTCATAATACAATCCCTCACCATCAGTCCAGATGTGGCTTTCGGAGGCAACTGAAGATGCTATGAGCAGTTTAATATATCTAAATTTAACTACTGAAACAATTAAGCAAAACTGAGTTAAACAAAGCAATACTGAAATGAAACAGAAACTAAGAAAAACACGTTAGCAGCAGAACAATGTTAATTCCATGTCATTAGTCAAAAAGCTATGAAAATGCCTGGGCTGCCTATCTATAACCTGAAACAAGAACACTGATCAGTGATTAACAACATAAAACATGAAAGACAGAAGTGAAATGGAAAGCAGGAAAGTTTATAAACAGAAATGAAAAAAAAAAGAAATGTATAAACATGTGAATGGATTATGGCACAATGAGCTTTAAAGAAATTAAATAAGAACTATACACTAATGCACAAAACCTTAGCTGAGCAGGGGCCCTCTACACCAGCCTTGGCAACGATCTTCAAGTACGAATTAAGTTGGAAAACAAAGTCTTCTTATATTAAAATGCAGTCATAAAAATATGGTAGTATTACGGCTCAAAGGTAGCGTAATTACATTACAGATCAGACTTAATAAAATTAACAGAGACTAATCGGGACTAAATCTATATGCGTATGAAAATGCGTTATATATAACAAAATAAATATAACTGTCTCCTAAAGTTTATGCTGGTGTAGAACACGTAGACCATTACGTCCATGGATCTAGGATCATGACCATGTTGGAAAATAAATCTATGAGAAGTGGATGCTTGAATTCAACTATGGAGCCATGTACAGATGTCGACTTGTCCTCCGCAAGCTCAGAAACGGCCATATGAACCTTTACGTGACATGGAACAGAGTCCTGTCACCGTAAGACTCTATGGTTGACTTCCATGTGGACTCCTTTGACCGCGGCTTCTTTAGATGAGTTTGCTCGAACCAATAGGACACGAACCATGTCCACATCATTCCTGACTTGCCCATGTGGCTCGTTTTCCACAGCGACTTTGTAACATAGAGTTTCACAAAATAGGCAGCTGCGGAAAGTTGCGGCGGCTGCGGAAAGTGGGCGAGAGATTAAAATGGTGAGATAGAGCAATCTAAATCAAATAGCAAACACGAAAAATATAATTAAAAACCATGTTAGATGCTCTTTTGCAAATGATATTGACAACTTGGGAGGTTCAGGTGAGTGAAAAAGGTATAGAAAAGTGTATGGAAAAGATGCAGAATTGAGACTCAACATACCCCCACTGTGAAGGTGTTGCATGTCCTCATGTAACCATAATTTTAATATTCCTTCCTTAGTTCATGTGCCTTGACACTTCAGCCAACACATCCAATCCTCTCCTCCTTTTTCCTTGGTGCTGCTAACATTATGGGTTTCTTCATTAAGCACCTAAATTTGATATTAACCAGTGCTCTGCTCAACTTCTGGCATTTTCTTTTCAATTTCTTGTTCTTCTTTTGCCATATTCCTAGATGTAGCATAGTATTATCATGGATGATTTTGTCCAGTTTGCCTTGTTCCTTCAATGTCTCATTTTCATTTTTGATATGTTTATTCAAAAGCTCTAACTCAAAAATTTCCTATTTTAGTGATTGGACTAAATCATCCTGTACTGTATGAGGCTGGATAGATGAAGTACTGGGACCTGTAGCTGCCTTTTCCAAAGATTCTATATAGTCATATACTTCCTGCTGCTTGGGGTCTATTTCAGGTTTGCACTTTTCTAAGGTTTGCTGCATTTTTTTCTCAGGAAGGAAAATCGCTCTTCTCTAATGGTTTCTTCATCAAGTACAGTTTTCAGCACGTCAAAGCAAGTAAGTAGGTCCCCCATCTACCTCTTTCACTTCATTTCATGCTTGAAGGCTCAGAAATCCCCTCTCGTAGGGTTTGCTGTGTTTTTGGTCAAATAAGAGTCTTTGGTCAATTTGTTGTGAAAAACCCTGAAGTTTATGCTCATATACCCTCCCCACCTTACATATACCATCCTTGACACTTCCCCTCATCCCTTTCCCTCATTTTCATCATTTCCCTACAAGCCCTAGCTTACACTACACTTTCCTAGGCTAGGACGGTGTTTTTCCCTTTTGGACCCCTTCCCCTCACTAATTTCCTAAAATTCCACTTCACTACACTCCCTAACATCTATCCCTACCCCCCTAAATTTTCCCAAGAATTTAGACACCCTCAAAACCGTTCATCTCCCTCCATTCCTAAAACTGCCCAAAATCCCCCATTCTGCTACACTAAAACCCTAATTTCCCTTCTTAGTGAGTTAGGGTTTCACATGGATTCAAAGACCACTAAGAAAAGGAGACATAAGGGAGGTCAGATCATCAGATATGAACCCACCAGAGTGCAGGATATCATGGCTTCACCATTTCTCAAGAAATCATTCCAGGTTGCAGGTTGCCATGCTTTTTGCCAAAAGATTGAAGAACTTGGTTTTAGTGATAAACTTACAAGCACCTTTGTTACTAGTCTAAGGAGGGATAACATAACCATTGTAGGGGTTGTGTTTACTATTTCATTAGAGGCCATTTCCATAGCCATTGGGATCCCAAATCATGGAGAGCTTTGGTTCAAAAGAAAAGACCTAGATATTGAAAATTACAAGATGTTTTTGAAGCCTCCTTACAAAGTTGATCCAAAACATATTTTTACTTTTAGAAAATTTCTTGATAAGTATGCCCCTCTCATGAAGTTTATCATGAAATATTTTACATGTGAGGGTAGGTTTTCAAGGTTATATCAGTACCATGTTATATTATTGATGCATTTTACCGGTGTTAAGGCTCTTAACCTACCTCACCACCTCTACAGAAGCTCGGTCAAAAAAGCAGAAAAGTTACATAGAAAAGGGAAAGATCATCATGCAAGATTGTTCCATCATGGATTGGTGAGAATCATTATTTGGCATCAACTTGCACAAATCAACTTGTATTTGGATGGATTCATGCATTCAGCTACACTTTTTCCTACTCCAACGCAATCATGTAGTCAGTCTACACCATTGACTTCACCAAGACAACAAGAATTAGGTTCCACAAGAAAGCCTATGACAAGGAAACCTATGGTTGAGGCGACTAAGGAATATACCAGAGGGAAGAGGCAATTTTTTTCTCCTAACATTGAGGAAAGGGCTCAACCTACATCAGTTGAAAAAGAGACATCAACACATCATCATGCGACACCATTGCAAGAGGAGGAACATGTTAATTTTGAAAATCACATGACAGACTTAGATATGCATGAGGAGGAAAAGTCAACAGAGTAGATTATCAAAGAGAAGGAAGTTGTATTCAGGGAACTAGAGGAAAAATTATCAAAGGAAAACTTCATGATCACATTTCTTCAGGAGGAGAACATGCGATCCCAAGTCAAACAACTTTTGCTTAGAAAGCCCAAGCCAAGTTTGGATAAGGATGATTTCAATGGTAATTTAGTGATTGATGTTGATGAGCTTGAGGATCAGGAAGAGCAAATCAAACCGAGGAGGCCAATAACAAGAGGTCTCAAGAGGACTTTGATGATTTGATCGAAGCAGAAATTGAGCAAGATAAGGAATTTTGGCTTGACCAATTGCCACTTAGAGAAGCTTCTTAAGAGGGCTAAGAGGAACAAAAAGCTTTAGAGGCACATGGCCATGCATTATTGCACAAGAAACAAGATTTCTCAAATCATGATCAAGCATTTGAAGAAGAAATTGAGGGAAACCCTAATTATTCAAAAGAAGATGGACACACTTGATTTTTTGGCTGAGGCCTCTCTTATTGCCTAACACATCATATTATAACACCAAGGGGAAATTTTGGTGAATTTTTGAGAAAATTTTGGATTTTTTTGTAATTTTTGTGGTTTTTGGCTTACACAGAAAAACACAGTCAGCCAAAAGTGCAGCGCCTTGGCGCCGCGCTTTTCCCTTAGATCTCCAAATGACCAAAATTATACATCCATGGATAGCTTATGACGTGAATATCTCAGCTATCAGGTTTTTGTGCCTTGTCAGCATTTTAGTTTGGAGAAAAGTAATAAAACATGCTAAAAACCACTTTCTGCCACCTTTTTGACCTTGGTGCTGCGCTTTTGGAGCAACCTTGGGAGAATGCATTTTTCTCAACCTTGGAGAGGCCATTTTTCTTGCTTAAGGAATCTACGGATAAATAGATATACTAAGCTTTGCAATGGTACCTTTAGATCAACATTTTCATCATAGGAAGGTAGTCAAAAGTTCCCTGCAAGATGGCGCTACACTTTTCCCTAATGGTGCTGCACTTTTCTCTGTTGGCATTGCGCTTTTCCCTGAAGGTCAAATTTTCGAGTTTCTTCAGTCAAATTTGGTTTTTCATGATGTAATTTCTCTTGTTTTGAGTTGACATGATGTATATGAATGTAAATGGATCTTGTTAATGCCATTTTGATGTAATTATGAAGGTCATTTATGATGTATAGGTCAGTCAAAGGCTAAAAAGAGAGTTTTTTTTTAACCTCCCTAGTCATTAGGTTTGGTTAGAAATTTGTGTGAACTCTTCCTTTCTTGAGGGATTCGACCCCTGAGAGAGGGGAAGATGGTTTTGGTCTATATGTATCTATTTTTCAATCAGATTCAAGGCTGGACGTAAGAGAGTACAAGGATTGGAGCTTTGTGTACAATTGATATTTGCAGAAATACAAGTTCAGGTGCAACTATCATGTAGGGATTCATGTGGTATGATTTTGTGGGAGTGTTTTTCTACTGTAATTCAGTTTTATGAATTATTAGTTCATCTTCTTTCCATATCTATGCTTTCAGTGATCTTCCTATAATATATTAAACAAATTTCTTTAAGGTTATGCTATGTTTTGGTAGGAATTTTATGTTTATGTTAGTCATCTTCTAATAAATGAACTCATATTTGTCATGCTCATTTTGATCCTTTGATTTTCCACCTTACACTACAATTGAAAACCTTAAAGTGTCATTCAACATACCTACCATTCCCCTTTTTATCCCGGCAACTGCCATCTTTTAGATCTAACCTAGTTTCCTTCACCTCTCCTCTTGATCAAGCTAAAACCCTAAATTTTCAAAGCCCTAGAGCCCATACCTAGACTAATATATTTTCACCTTCTTCAGTCATCTTTTGGTTGTAAAATCACAGAGAGAGCCTTCTTTGATTTGGTAGGGCTAGCTACCAAATCCTAAGTGGTTCGAGGTTACCTCCGTCTGTTTCCATTCTCAACCTTGGAACACTGTGGAGGATAACATTTTTGGGGCCATTACTGGGGAACAAAATATCACATCTTCCCTAGGATTTCATGACAAATTCATTGAGATCTAAGTCTGTGGGTGACAGGACTTAGTTTTCAAGAAGGTTGATTCAAATTTACAGAGCCAAAGTGAAGTTTTTAGAACTGACTCCTAATAAGAATTTCAAAAGATCAAACCTTGATCCTAATCCACCATATCTGGTTAAAGATCCTGAGCGGATCTTGAAGAAGCAAATATCAAAACTCCAATAAGCTGATTCAAGTTCACCACCACCATCACTGGTAAGATCTATTTCACTTCCTGATGATCTGAATACTCTACAATATTTACCTTTCGACATCAAGTTCGAGCTTTCATTATTCAGAAATAAATTTGAAACCTCACTTTCGGAGATAGTATATGATCCTGTAAAACTTGAATTGAGTCCACCATCTTTAGATTCTACATCCAAAACTGATAGGAAGGTTTGGTCCCAATTATACAAGCTTCAAAAGCTGGCCAATACCCTACAATACACCTCAGAGAAAGCCTCTATTTAGTATTAGCAGGAAATTTTGTTTTCTGCTTCATCATTTCCTTTAGCTGCTACAAACAACACCTCCTATTATTACTCCTGCACCACCTTCTGCATCATTCATGGCTAGATTTGGACCTTTAATCCTACCTGCCCAGCTCATTTCTCTACCTCAAGGTTATGGTTAAAGGCTCCCTCTATTTGATGGAACAACAGAGGTTACAACCCTACAACTTATGCTGAAGGTCACTGATTTCATCAATCTTGAAGAGATCCAAAATGATGATGGAAAGATGAGGGTAATTTCCCAAAGTTTTTCAGGAGATATGAAGACATGGTTTCGTAATATAACTATAAATTCGAATCCCAACCCACAATATTTGACTGATTTTTTTTAGCCAAATGGGAAGAAAAGAAGAATCCACTTCAAATTCTTGCTGAATATGATGATTTGAGAAGACATCCCAAAAATTCTATGCAAGATTTCACTATCTGTTTCAACAAGATCTAGAATTAAATTCCAAATGACATCAAGGATCCTCCTAGCTTAGCTTTTCTACACTATCCGAATTCTTTTGATCCCGACATGGCTTATCAGCTGAGGGAAAGAAGTCCTACAACTCTTGAAGAGATGCAGAGAAATGCAATGAGTGTGGAGGCGAATTTGATGATGAAGAAATAAAAAATGAAAACAGAGAGAAGGGCAACAATTAAAGAGGAGCCATCTACTTCTTCAGATGGTAAGCTGGACACTCTAATTAGAACTATGGATAAGATGATGTATAGGATGACGATATTAGACTGAAAAGCAGAAAATCATATCTGGAATCCCAATTTATGAGGACAACAACAACAACAACCTCAACTCAGAATTAAGAAAAGAGAGTAGAGAGGTCAATATCAGCAAGAAAAAAAACAAATTAGAACACCACTTCAACAAAACTATGCTAAGGCAGTTGAGGAATAAGGAGATATTCTTGAAGAGAATCATCTTTTTGATAATGATGGGCAGCCTATTTTCTTAACCGAAGATGAAGAATACACACAATAACTTGAGGTTGATCAATCTGATTAGAAATTTGTTCCTTCAAATGATGATATGATAGCAACAGAGATGGAAGATTATCAGAGAGGTTTCCAAAATGCCCTTAGCTCAGTGCAAAGGCAATATACTTTGAGGAACAAAAACGTGCCTATCACTTCAAATCAGAAGAGGCCAACTACTCCAAAGGATACTCAACCCCAAAAAATGACGTCTAAAAATCAGCAAAAAGACAAGGAACCTGTTGCTACTAACAAGAAGAAGAGCAATGAGGCATCAACCAACAATCCAAAGAAATATAAAGAAACACAAACTACAGGCTAGAGAAAGGATATTCCCACCAAAGATCAGTACGAAAAGAAGGATGTCACTTCCAAAGAGGTAGAGAAATATCCCAGTTAGTTTAGTTTAGAGAATGAAATTTTCAAGTTGAAAGTTTCCATTCCTTTAAGTGAACTTGTAAAGAATGATTAGTATAAGTTCCATGTAGCTAAGATGCTCAAAGTCAACCAAAAATATGATATGGTAAATGCTAGTGATAATCACCCTGAGTTGTTGTTTGGCTGAGCCGTAGATGGAAAATTACTTGATATTGGAGTCCCACCATTATACCTCAGTCTTAGAGTTCATGATTACATCCTTCATAATGCCATGTTAGACTCCAGAGCATCTCACAATATCATGCCGAAAGCCATTATGGAAAATTTGGGAATAGACATTACCCGCCCATATCACGACCTTTACTCCTTTGATTCGGGTAAAGTGAGGTGTCTCAGTCTCATTAAAGACTTGGCAGTGACACTTGATCAGATTCCCCAGATGAATGTATTGATGGATGTGGTTGTGCCTGATATTCATCCAAGGTACGAGATGTTTCTCTCACGATCATGGGGAGAAAAGTTGAAATGTACTTTGCAGCTCAATTTCTCTTACGCTACTATACCGGTGTTCAGTCAGCTCAGAAAATTGTATCGGGAAACTAAGATGAAATACATGATTAGAAGCAAGGAGAAACCTAATAATTTCCCTATACACTCTGTACATACTGACTTAGAGTCTCTTATTTATTTTTTTAACGATGATAGTCTAGTTGATATAGATAGTCAGCTAGTAGAGAATGAAGAAATTTCAGAAATTTTAGGTAGTATTGTAGAACTTTTCAATGCAGAAAAGGTGGAACATAAATTGAATGACTTGCAACCAAGTACATCATCCAAGCAGGCAATAGAATCAGTGAAAGAAGTAGAGCATGTTGAGATATCATATCAACAAACATAAAAAAAAATATCAGCAATCTGAATTTGAGCTTCCGGATGAGGAAAAGGGTCTTTGGGCTATGGATTTTGATGGGGCGGTGGGAAAATAAGGAGCTAGAGTAGGAATTAGATTCATATCCCAATGAATTACTCAGGCAAGATTCCTCCTAATTTCAGGTGTTGTTCATATAAACTTGTTTTTAATTGTTCAAATAATGAGGCCAAATACGGAGCTTTGATTGTCGAGCTTAAGATTCTCAAGAAGGTAGGGGCTCAAAGGATTTCAATTTATGGTGACTCTGAGTCAATTATCAAACCGGTAAAATGGGAATACTAGGCAAAAAATTCAAGGATGCAAGCATATCATAATGTTGTCTTAGATATTCTCAAAACTTTTTTTGAATATACTTTGTCTGTGATTCCTAGAAACCAGAATTGCATTGTCAAATCTCTTTCTACTACAACAAGTGTGTTTAGAATTATGATACATCCTAGTAGAATCTATGAAATCAATGTTAAGAATCGCCCCGCTGTTCCAGATAACCTTCGACATTGGCAAGTGTTTCAAGATGACAAGCAAATTAACAATTTTCTGCAAATGGAGGGGGATTTTTCCACTTGTCATATTGATGATCAGGGAATTAATGAAAAATAATTAGAAGTCTTACAGCTGAAAGAAAATTCCATTCCAAGAGGTCTTGTACCATTGGAGGAACTCTTTGATCAAGATGATGTCGGAAATACAATGGTCCCTACCAAAGCAGGAGTTGAAGATATCAACATTAATACAACTGAGAATCCCAAGATGGTGAATTTGTCTAAATAATTAAACCCCTTAGATGAAAGGTAAATGCGAAAAATTTTTGGTTGAGTTTTCAGATGTGTTTGCATGGGATTATTCAGATTTGAAGGATTTTGATAAAAGTCTAATTCAACACACAATTCCTGTTAAGCCTGATCAGAAACCTTTCCGCCAAAAGCTCAGGAGGATCAATCCAAGACTACTGCCATCAATTGAGAAAGAGGTAAAAATGTTGTATAAGGCTGGTATTATTATTCCTCTTTGCTTTTTTGATTGGATGTCAAATCTGGTTCCATTTAGAAATAAGACAGGTGAAATTAGTTTATGCATAGATTTAAGGAATTTGAACAAAGAGTCCTTAAAGGACAATTATCCTCTCCCTAAGATGGAACACATCTTATAGAGGGTAGTTGGTGCCTCTAGAATGTCAATTCTTGATGGATACTCAGGTTACAATCAAATTTTAATGCATCCAAATGACCGTGAGAAGACATCTTTTACTACACTGTGGGGTACATTTATGTACGCCAAGATGCCATTTGGGTTGAAGAATGCAAGATCCACATTTCAGCGAGCAATGGATATCGCTTTCGCTGATGAAAAAGATGTATTTATGGTCATTTAACTTTATGATTTGATATTTTTCTCTCAAACTTATTAAGATCACTTACATCATTTGAGGATTGTTTTCCAGAGATGCAGGAAATTCAGTATTTTTCCAAATCCAAAAAGATTTTTTTTGCTATGGAGGAAGGTAAGTTACTGGGGGCATATCATATCAAAATATGGCATCCACATAGACCCCACAAAAATTTAAGCAATATAGTAGTTGGATTTTTTGAGAAACAAGAAGGAAATCTGGTCCTTCAATGGTAAGATTAATTTTTTGCGAAGGTTTATTCCTAACCTCATTGAGAATTTATGGGAGATAACTAATATGTTAAAGAAGGGAATTGAGGTAAACTGGTCTAAATATGCTATGAAGTATTTCAATTTAGTCAAGTTTTCTTTGTCCTGTGCACCAATTTTGATCAGCCCTGATTATACCATGGATTTCATTATATTTTCACTTGCTTCTGAGCACACGTTGGTTGTTGTCCTAATGTAGAAGAAGGACTTAAAAATATAATAGCCAATTGCATTTTTTAGTAGAACCATAAGAGATGCAGCAATGAGATATAACATCATTGAGAAATAGGCCCTGGCACTTGTAAAAGTTTTGAAGTATTTTCGGGTGTACATACTTCACTCGCATATTGTTTCTTATGTCCAAAATGCAGCAGTCAAAGATGTTTTGGTGCAGCCTAACCCTGAAGGTAGGCACAGAAAATGGATTGTTGTAATGTTCGAATATGATCTTGAGATTAATCCAATGAAGTTGATCAAGGGACAAGGTTTGGTGCAACTGATGGAAGAATCCAATTTTCATGCTATCGACATCAATCTTCTTGTTGTAGTATTTGATGAAGAAATGGTTTATTCAACACCTCAAGTATCGCAGATTCTCATTTCATCTCCTTGGTATTTGAACATTTCTTATGTACTTCATCATTTGAACCTTCCTCTAGAAGTGTCAAAGAGTAAGAGTAGATATTTAAAGGTAAAACCTTTGGAGTACTGCATTGTTAATGATGCATTATTTTGGAAAGATACAAGAGGAGTATTGTTAATGTTTTTAGTTTAAAGCGAGGCAAAGGAGGTAATGAATGAATTTCACAAGAGATACTGTGGTGGTCATCTCTTTTGGAGGACCACAACGAAGAAGATACTGAGGGCATATTTTATTGGCCGAGTTTATTTTCAGATGTTTATAAAAATATCATGAATTTCCATGAATGTCATATTTTTCAGGGGAAAATGAAGTTGCTACCGCTGCCCTTGCAACCCATTTAGTTCAAGCACCCTTTCAGCAGCAGGGTATTGATTTTATTGATGAGATTCACCCATCATCTTTAGCTCAGCACAATTGGATCTTGACAACAACCGACTACTTCAAAAAATGGATTGAGGCTATTCCCACTAGACACACCACTGATGTGGTAATCATTCAATTTATTGAGTCTAATATTTTGTCACAGTTTGGTTGTCTGCAAAAGATAATCACAGACAATGTAGCTACTTTTAAATCCAAAAGAATGATAGATTTCTGTGACAAGTATCATATTAGGCCCGGGAACTCCAAAACATACTACCCGCAAGGTAATGGGCTGGTTGAATCTTCCAATAAGTCATTGGTAAACATCATAAAAAATTTGCTAAAAGAAAATAGGAAGAATTGGCACAAGAAGCTGATAAATTCTCTATGGGCGGATAGAGTAAGCATGAAAAATCCATAGGCATGTCACCTTTTCAATTAGTATATGGAGTGGACACCATTTTTCCAGCCTCTCTTGCTTTCCCGATCATGAAGATTTTGCAGGAAGTAGACAGTGAGCCTAATGACATTCAATTGAGAATCAACCAGATGATTCATTTGCAGAAATCTCAAGGGGAAGTTTTTCATAACACTTCTAAGCTTCAATAGAAGATAAAAAATATATATGATAGGAAAACAAAAGAAGATGATTTCGGTGTGGGAGTTATAGTTCTCCTATGGGATTCCTAGAATGCGGAAAAAGGAAAACATGGCAAGTTTGAAAACTTGTGGAAAGGACTGTACAAAATTTTGACTTTCAGAGGAAAGAATTCCTTTGTGCTGCAAGAAATTGATGGACAAGATTGTTTGGGAGGACCAGTTAAGGGTAGGCTCCTCAACCACTACCTCTCCTGATCTTTCAGAAATTTTTCATCTTCATTATACATACCATTTTATTTTGCTGCCAAGTGTGAAGGAGTTGTCATGGAAGCTTGAAGCCCAAGGTGAAGGACATAATTCTTGAAGCCCGAGGTGAAGTACATAAAGTTTCCTTGATCAACTGCTTAAAAATCTTGTGAGTTCATTTCAGTTTGTCAGTTTATTCCAACTTTTCAAGTCATTTTAGTTTGTCGATTTATTTCAGTTTCGAGTCTTGCTTTTATTTTTGACTCCATGCCTAATGGATAAGGATACTTGGTCTACCATGTTCTTGACACCTCCTAAGGAGCTTCCATCCCCATTTGGAGCCAATGTTAGTGTATGTTAGTCCCATTTGTCACCAGTGATCAAATTATGCTCTTTCATATGGTTGATAGGGTCCTAGGGTAAATTTTTATAGTTTCAATAGGCTTTCAAATAAAAATTTGATCATTGGTTAGGATAGCTAGTTCATTACTACTCCTTTCACTCTCACAGTCAATAAACATCATCTTGGTCAGGTCATTACTTTTTGGAAGAGTGTCTTGGTCATCTTATTCATCATTCTGATTATCATTCCATGTAGTGTCATCATTAGGTCATATTGTCAAAAGTAATGTAATTATAGTCATGTCATCATCAAAGTCACCATTAGTAGGAGTAGTAATAGGGAAAAGTGTTCAATAATGATTTATAAAGCTTATTTGGATCTCTATTAATATGTAAATATATGTAATGAGGTTTCAAAGCTGCAGTACACAAGAAATCAAGTCAATTTGTGAAAAGACAAGGTGGGGCCACATCACCACCAAAGAGGAAAATCGATTTCCAGCCTATAAGAAGACAAAAAAGCACATTTTTTGTCCATTTCTCTCTCACACGACATATCTTCACTGTAAAATTTCCTCTCAGCTCTCAGAGAAACCAAATTTCACGTTCAAAAGTTGAATTCTCTTGTTGCGCTGCGTTTTTCTCAGGTTTGTTGCGTTTTTCCTCCGGAAGGAAAATATCTATTCTCTAGTGGTTTCTTAATTAAGTAAAAGTTATAGCACATGAAAGAAATTAAGTGGGTCCCTTATCTACCTCTCTTTCACTTCATTGCATGCTTGAAGGCTCAGAAATCCCCTTTCCTAAGGTTTGCTGCATTTTTGGTTAAATAAGAGTCTTTGGTCAAATTGTTGTGAAAAACCTTGAATTTTATGCCCATATACCCTCTCCCACCTTCCATATACCATCCTTGACACTTCCCCTCATCCATTTCCATCATTTTCATCATTTTCCTACAAAACCTAGCTTACACTACACTTTCGTAGGCTAGGATTGTGTTTTTCCCTTTTGGACCCATTCCCCTCACTCATTTCCTAAAATTCCACTTCCCTACACTCCCTAACATATATCCCTACCCCCCTAAATTTTTCCAAGAATTTAGACACCCTATAACCCCTTCATCTCCCTCCATTCCTAAAACTGCCCAAAATCCCCTCTTTTCCTAAACTTTTGAGCACTCCAACTCAATCAAGTAGTCAGTCTACACCATTGACTTCACCAAGATGACAAGAATTAGGTTGCACAAGCATGCCTATCACAAGGACACCTAGGTCTGAGGTTACTAAGAAATATACCAGAGGGAAGATGTTGATTTTTTCTCCAAATATTGAGGAAATGGCTCAACCTATAGCAGTTGAAAAAGAGACATCAACACATCATCATGAGGTACCATTGCAAGAGGAGGAACATGTTCATTTTGAAACTCACATGGAAGACTTAAATATGCATGAGGAGGAAACGTCACCAGAATAGATTATCAAAGATAAGGAAGCTGAGATCAGGGAACTAAAGGACAAATTATCAAAGGAAAACTTCATGATGACATTTCTTCAGCAGGAGAAGAGGCATTTCTAAGTAAAACAAATTTAGCTTAGTAAGCCCAAGGCATATTTGGAGAAGGATGATGTCAAAGGTAATTCAGTGATTTATATTGATGAGCTTGAGGATCAGGAAGAGAAAATAAAAACAAGGTGGCCAAGAACAAGAGGTCTCAAGAGGCAGCTAGAGCAAGAAACTAAACAATCTCCATCACGAGGTTAAGAGGACTTTGCTCATTTGATTGTAGCATAAATTGAGCAAGATAAGGAATTTTGGCTTGAAAACATCAGTTGTCACTTAGAGAAGCTTCTTAAGATGGCTAATAGGAGAAAAAATCTTCAGAGGTAGATGGCCATGCATTATTGCACAAGAAACAAGATTTCTGAAATCAAGATCAATCATTTGAAAAAGAAATTGAGGGAAACCCTAATTAGGAAAAAGAAGAAGGAAAAACTTGATTTGTTGGCTAAGGCCTCTCTCATTTCCTAACACATCATCTTATAACAACAATGGGAAATTTTGGACATTATTTGAGGAAATTTTTGAAACTTTTGTAATTTTTGTGGTTTTTGGCTTACACAGAAAAACACATTCAGCCAACAGTGCAACACCTTGGCACTATAATTTTCACTCCAGAGTTCCAAATGACCAAATATTTACATCCATGGATATATTATGACCTGCATATCTCATCTATCATGTTTTTGTGCCTTGTCAACATTCTGGTTTGGTTATGACTTGCATTATGACCTTGGTGTTGTGCTTTTGGAGTGACCTTGGGAGAATGCATTTTTCTCAGCCTTGGAGAGGCCATTTTTCTTGCTTAAGGACTATATGGACAACTAGATGTCCTAATATTTCCAATGGTACCTTTAGATCAATATTTGGAGCATAGGAAGGCATTCAAAAGTTCCCTGGAAGATGACGTTGTGCTTTTCCCTGATGGCACTACGCTTTTCTCTATTGGCATTGCGCTTTTCCCTGGAGGTAAAATTTTTGAGTTTCTTTAGTCAAATTTGGTTTTTCATGATGTAATTTCTCTTTTATTTGAGTTTAAATTATGTATATGAATGTAAATTGAGATTTTTAATGTCATTTTGATGTAATTATGAAGGTCATTATGATGGATAGGTCAGTCAAAGGCTAAAAGGAGAGTTTGTTTTAACCTCCCTAGTCATTAGGTTTGGTTAGATAAATTTGTGTAACTCTTCCTATCCCGAGGGATTCGACCCCTGAGAGAGGGGAAGATGGTTTTGGTCTATACGTATCTAGTTTTCAGTTAGATTCAAGGTTGGAAATCAGAGAGTAGAAGGCTTGGAGCTTTGTATACAGTTTATATTTGCAGAAATACAAGTTCAGTTATAGCTATTATATAGGGATTCATGTGGTATGATTTTGTGGCAGTGTTTTTCTACTATAATTCACTTTTATGAATGATTATTTCATCTTCTTTCCATATCTATGTTTTTAGTGATCTTCCTATAATATGTTAAACATAATTATTTAATATTATGCTCTGTTTTGATAGGAAGTTCATGTTTATGTTAGTCATCTTCTAATAAATGAACTCATGATTTTCATGCTCATTTTGATCCTTTTCTTTTCCATCCTACACTACAATTGAAAACCTTTAAGTGCCATTGAACATACCTACCATGCCCCTTTGTATCCCTGCAACTGCCATATTTTATGTCTAACCTAGTTTCTTTGACCTCTCCTCCTGATCTAGCTAAAACCCTAAATTTTCAAAACCGTAGAGCTTAGACCTAGCCTAATATGTTTTTACCATCTTTAGTCATCTTTTGGCTATAATACATGTACAATCATTGGAGGGAATATGTGTTTCCATTGTTTTTTTTTTCGGCAAGAAGAAAATGACCAATAGTGTGCAGCTTCAAGGAGGGGCAACGATTCCAATGAAGCATGTCTATTCATGTATGCAAGAATGAAGGTTGGTGTTGAAAGGAGATTTTCATAAGCATGAGAAAAAAATCTGAAAATAGTTCTATTAAAATTAAAAGAAAAAAATGTGCGACTGTAGAGTGAGAGTGGTATTTTTTGTAACATATGGCATATTTCTTGTGCCCTAATGTCTCTATCTCCAATGGTTTCTGTAAGGAGTTTCCGGACAACAATAATAGTAGGTTCTTTTGGAATGATGTTGTGCAAGAGTCATGATAACATTTGGCATTAGCTTTTTTATTGTGTTTATGCTTTGGCTAAATATTTTGAAATATAGCTTAACATGACATGGCGTGACAGAACTGGTTGACAATCAATATTTGCTCTCCAGATGGAAAGTAGATCGATATTGTGGATGTTCAATATTTAGTCGTTGTGAGAGGGGATGTAGGTTTTCCAACCTTTGTTGTCAACAAACAGTGAAGATGTGGGGTTTAACTCCCATGAAAATCCATAACGAAAACTAATAACATTGTCTTTTTTGTGAAGGAAGGAAGATTCATGACACTTTGTGTGATGTTGAACACTGTTGACAAGCTCTTCATAGTATTCAGATTGGGTTGTTGCAAAGATTGATGTTGTGTCAAGAAGACATGGGTTGTGCTCTGCTGACTGGTGAAGTGAAGAATTGCAATGTTAGGGATGTCGCGTACTCCAAGAAATCACATAGTGATCAAAATATTTCTGAGCATTGACAACTTTTGTTTCACTGTTCCAATCGAGGGTGTCCAGATTTGGTGCATCTTGCAACCAAAGAAAGCCATGTATGTGTGCAGATCCTCTATGTTGCCATTCGTACTTGAATATAAAATCAAAGTCAATATTGGCTCAGACGTGGTTGGAGTGTAAAAATAAATGCAAAGAGGAATGGTAATTAAAAATGCATGCACTAATAATCAACTACGTGGAGGGGTTTTCATAGGACTTCTTCGAGGAAAATTGAAAATATACAATGCATGTATTGGGATGTTAAATGTGGGTTTTTAATTAAGTTTTGAATTCTCCACTGGTAGTGACTGTTCGAACTGGAGGGAACATTAGTCATGTTGTTTGGTATCAGTTGCACTGAGAGTGAAGAAGAATTTTGGGCTTCCAATTTGTTTGATCATGTCAGTTAGCTCATTCTGCCACTTGTTCCAGAAAGAGCGTGTTCCTCGTAGGGCTGAGCCAAAGAGCATGACTTGTTTGGGAATTTCTGAATTTGGTAACTCACAAAGACATTGTCTTAGATCTGAAATAGTTCTTGGCCAGTTGCTCTCAATGTATTTCTTCAAAAAAATAGTAGCAGTTGATTGGCTACGATGGCGCATTAGAATGTTATATAGGTAGTAGCATAACCTTGGATGTTGGCCGAATCAGTTATCATGGTAGTGAAACAAGTGCAAACCATATTCATTCATTTCAACTTTTCTAATTCTTGGTTGTGTGATCATTGCAATGCCTATAGGAAAGAGTGTGGAGGATGCCATAGCAAAGAGGCCCTTAGTGGTGTATTCCTTCATAGGTGATAGAGATATTGTATGCAATTTGATCGAGTTTGTTGATTTTGGATGGGTGGAGTGCAAATAAACACAAATGTGCTCAATTTTAGTACACAAGTTTGGGAGAATTGGAACAAAAGAAGAAGGTTGGATATCTAATGGAGTTAGCATGGCATTAGGATCATAAGTAGAATCGACTATGATTTTATGGGGTTCAAAAGAGGATGTGGTTACATTATGAAGAAGAGAAGAAATAGATATAGGTCGATCTGGTAGAGAAGAAATTGTAGATGGGTTGAGCTGGACATCTTTGTAGTAGGGATCATTAGATAGTTTGTATTCAAGTGCTCCAAGTACATGTGACTTGCACACAAAAAATTCATAAGTTGCTTCAGAAGGATTGTGCCTTTTGACAATGAGGATGTCAAATTCAGAAACCATTCAAGGTAAGTATTTGGAAATAGTTGTGATGTCTTGAGGGAAGCTGATTGCATGGCTATTATATTTGTATTGACCACCACGGGAATGAGTTACTTGTAGAATGGGGTTTACACACGCGATGAGCATTTCCTCAACTTGTGATAAAATTTGAAGGACATATGGTTGTTCACCCAGGTCCATGTTGTTGAGATGAGGAAAACGATTGGTAGATTTAGATGATGCACAAGAAAAGCAAGAAAGTTTACCATGTGAAAGCCTTGTTTTCATACTTGGGTACGATTCTTTGCATATTGTGAAAACATGCATGGTATAAATTTTATCTATCCTTTAACGAAAGTGACAATGTTCGTCATTAAGGGGGGGTTATGATGAAGGTGGAGTAAATTGGTTTGCATATTTGGGAGAGCACTTGAGAAGGGAAGGTTTGTAGCAGAAGAAGTAGGTTTTTTGCAGTTTTTATAAAGAATTCATCGGTGTGTATTTATTATATCATTGTTTTGTTCATAAAGAAGGCGCCTCCATGCTTTTTTATTCACATTTTGACTATTGCATGGCATATATAAGAAAGTACAAATAGTTTTTCGTTAGTTGGGAGACGTGAGAAATGTAGAGGGAATCAAAATTGAGTTATGTAAGCATGGGAAATGTCTTACAAGTGAAGGGACAGATATGCATATTTTTCAATTATTGAAAAAGAGTCTTGTAAAAGAAATTGTGTAGCAGAACATCATGGCCGTATTTTATAATTTTATGGAAAAATGATCTATACACAGATAATATTTCATGTACAAAAAAGTAGCATTCCTTGCTACCATGAAGAAAGTTCAAAGGTGGTGAATAACATATCGTTGTGCAATGGACAATGCTTGAATGTCTTTAAGGACCTCCTTGCATGCAGAGTGCTATTGAATTTATTCTGAATTTACTAGTATTGTTTGCAAGCATCGACAATATTGTAGTAGTCTATTTTGATGGAAAGTGTCAACAGGAAATGGCGACCTGATATACGTCCAAAAATTTCTTGGATATCAGCTAGTTCAATAGAAAGAAGGAACAAATATTTTTCTCTGATTCCCATGAGCTCATTTACTACATCATTGAAAGCTGTGACATTTTGAAGGTGCCCAGTGTGGTCATGTAACTCAAATTTAAGTTTGTAACGATAGTCACATTTTGGGAACTCACTGTTCCACTTTGTACAATGCCAAATATTGTTAGAATGGTACATTAATTTTTTCATGCATTGCTTTCTGTTGAAATCTAATGGACATGCAATAAAATAGAAGTCATCCATGTGTAGAGAAGTCATAGTTGCACGAACCGAAACCCATATTTCTTTCTCGGAGGCTTCCATGCAAGTAATTTCATGAATCGTCTTTTGTGATAGGGCTCATTTGGAAGCAACATTGTAGTTTCTATAGCCTGTTTCATGGAACCAAGTGTGGATTTGTTGAGTTTCTTCAATGTTTGGATTCATGACAAGAGTGCTAGTGGAGACTGTCCTATGGTGATTCCATTAAATTCAGATACACGACCTTCATTGATACCAAGGATTGGAGGGTTTTTAGAAGAGCATAATTCAAAAAGATTCTATCCTATAGAGTCACAATGGTCTTCCCATACTGTTACATCAATGCTAAAACCTAATGTGTCCTTTAATGTGAGTGTTTTCCTTAGTGTTTTAGTTCCATCTCTTCGTCGAATTGTCGAAGCAGGTGAGGTGGAGCTAACAACACGAATAAAATCTACAATGGTATTTTGGCTTGTAGACTTGATTTCAACGATAGTTTTGAAATGAAAGAATTGATAAGGGAAGGTTGGATCATCTACTAAACATGGATTGACAATGGATGCAACAAACAAGTAAATCTCCCATTTGTTTTTTAGGTGGTTGTAGTTTGGTTTTGCTTCTTTAATTGTGCCATTTGAAACAATATATAATTTCCCAACTTGGATTATATTATAAAGCGATTCGGCCAATTCATCAAATGTGGAAACGTGGATCTCATCTCTATCACGGTCAATAAGGCCAAATACAAAGACTTTTCTTGAGCCAGGCGCATTGTTGTAAGTCTTCAATGTTGTATTTTCTTATGCTCTACCTTGGATTGACCAATACTTCCGGTAGGGATTGAGTTCCTTGAATGATATAGTTGTAGTTGTGGATGTATTCGTTGGATTTATTATAGAGGGAAATATATCTTGTACTGATGAAGAGCTTGATTGGGATGTTCCCGCCTTTGCATGTAATAGTGTTGATGAGTCCTTAAGCAACACTTCTTTACATCACACAACCTCAAGTTCAATAACTTGAATGGACCTAGTGTAAACAAACGAAAAAAATATTAATGTAGAAACCTTTTTTTTTTTATGTAGGAAGAGAGTAAATACAAAAAAAATGGAAGAAGGTGCATTCAAAATTGTAATCTTACGAAGAGTTTTGAAGCACTATGCAAGCTATTTTTTTAAGAGGAATGATTGAGCCGATTTAGATGTCTTCAGATGCAACTTGTGTACTATATGTAGATGGTAGTAGAGTCTTGTGTTGATGCGTCCCATCAGAGAGAGTAGTGTGGAAGCGTGAGGATGCATTTATTGATGAGGTAGTAGAGCCGATGTCGATTATTTGGAGTACAGGTTGAATATCAGTGGAACCATTTAGCAATAGAGGAATGGCATTCTCAATCAAGGTTGGCTCCATGATATTAGCACAGTAATATATATATATATTATGATGGTTATACCTGTAATTCATTTTAATGCATTGGAAGAGATATTAAAACATAAAATAATATGCAAGGGAATCATTAATTGGAATTGCAAATACAATTGTATATAATGACTTGCTCAATATATTATGCAAGCACCCTCTTCTCCTCTTATACAAGATCACTTGTTTAATATTTTGTTCAAAAAACTCTAAATCCCCTAATAATTTTCTAAATAATCCCCTTCCATCCAAAATGGGCGCGATGAAATCACATTAGTGAATGGGATATACTTTTCAGTGACAATTCCCCCCCATAACAATTTTCTTGATGCAATGCTTAGAAAACTCTGAAACCCCAGAATATTTTGCTACATTTTCCCCTGCCTATAGATCTATGCATGTTTTGATCAGAAAACTCCAAATCCCATAAATATATTACTAAATAATCCCCTGCATACATACATGCGAAGTAAGATGATCCCTTCACATCAAATATTCAAGCCTTTTTCCTCAAAATACCTGAAAAAAACTAAAATAATTAGATTTCTTTACATTTTTATCTAACGAAAACTTCTTCAAGGACTATTCACTATCCCTCAGAGTCTTGTAGTAGATCATTACTTTTTAATAAGGAACTACCAACAGCCTAGAACTCAGTTGATCTTCCACAAATGTTCATCTTTCTGGCAAAACATATAACCAATAATCCTAAAACCTCTTCCTTTTTATGATTATTTATTCACGTGCATCCTCACCATTACATAAATGCACTAAATAGTACACATCACAAACCTTTAAAAGAATTTTTTCACTAAAACACAAATTTCAAGATAATCCACCTTTCATCCACAATCGATTTTTGTAGCTCCTTCCGCAAGGGAGGTAAAAATGGATCAATTTTACCATACCTATATTAAAATAATCCCATTACAATATATTAAATTATCCAAGAATATTTAGTGTTTCTCCTTGGTAGAAGAGATTATACACAAAAAAAGTCTGTAAAATTATGTAAAATGGTTACCAAATCCAATAAAATGCACAATGCTACCTAAAATGCTAAGGTCAAGGAACTTTCCAGTGGATGTGTTCAAACAATGCCGCTCCTCTAGTGCATTTTCATTTTTCTTTAGGATGGGGGATCCTATGTGACCACTCCTTCTTGACTCCTAGATATCATAATCTTCATATGCATTTTGTTGTTTAGAAAAGTTGTAACCTAGAAATATTGTAGATTACTACAAGTTGTTATTGAAAAGAAGATTTGAGAATTGCACAACTTAGTTGTAGACATGTTAAAATCACCAATCTTAGGTTGTATGTGATGGAATTGCAATAATAAAGGGGCACTGCAAGGTTGCGTTGTGGGCCCTCAAGCTGTACCACAACAAAATGAAATATTCTAAGAGTGATGGTGAAGTACATAGTAGAAGAGGAAGCAAAAGAGATAAAAATAGAGGTTGAAGAATTGGAAGATAAGGGATTTTCTAAATGATGCATAAATTGTTATCCTTAATCAATGTAAATTTCATTTTAATATTTTTCAGTAACTAAGATGTATAAATGTAAGGATTTTAGCCCAAGGGTTAACTCAATCAGTTGTATTTTAATGATTTTCTGTAAATAAGATGTATAAATGTAAGGCTTTTATCCCCAAGGGTTAACTCAATCAGTTGAACCATGCACTTAAGGCATGCTATAGACAAAGAGACCATAGGTCACGGGTTTAACTCCAGTTGAGTCCCTCACGGTTACCAAGTATTATTATGGCTGGTGGTTGAGCCAGCCTCTATCTGGATAATACAAAGAATATTGGGGGATCCGTGAGGTTTCTTTGGGGAAAAAATAGTAATTATTTCAATCAAGAATGTGCTTGAGCCAAGTATTTCTTTTGTACTTGCAAATAGTAAAATTTGTAAGGGTGTATTTGCATTCTATATCTTGTCGTTCAATGTGATGTTAATTTCTTTGCACATAATATTACTTTACTTTATTTGTTAATTGTAATTACTAATGCATTTTGTGTATATGAATTTACCTAAAATAATCTACGGATAGTTATTTTAGAGCTAATGGAGCCACTAAAGTCAATGGAATTGACTTAATAATTTCTTGTCTCATTGTAAGTGTCAACATGCAACTTAACTAAAAATTGGTATTCTAAAAACATATAAAATACTAAAATATTAACCCAAAAAGAGACATCCATTCCTTTGCAATTACATCATTCAAACAACAAAATAGACATATGCTCCTGCAAATAGACAAAGTACCTACGAGACATTTTATAAGCAGATACCTGATGGCTGATGAATCTAGAAACTACTAATTGATTTTGCAACTAACTAAAACATTTTTTCCTTGTCACATATTTTTCCTTTTGTTGACATTTTCCAAGTACATAGTTTGTAGTTAGTAATGCAATTATTTCCTTAAATATTTTCTTTCTGCTTATACTTTTATAGAGCACTCCACCTATTCTCAGTTTTTAGAAGGCTAGAGATACTTTCTAATAGCCTTCCATACCACACACTTCAACAACAACTACATGTTACATAACTAGAGACAAACATATAAAAAAATTACTCCAAGGTTTTATCGAGCAACTTTACTTGCTATGACACAATTTTCACAAGACTCGTGATTTTTGACAAACATTTACTAAAAATGTGAATCTGATGGAATATGGAAAAGTACCAAAAAAATCAATTTTAGAAGTTTCTACGTAACTACAAAATATGTTAATTAGAACTCTTCATGAAGGCCTACAGATATGAATGCCAATCATCATCAAGAAAGGCATCACTAAAATTGTTAAACTTCTCAAACAATGAGAGAAAACAGATGAAGAAAAAGAAAGCAGATGAGATATTGGCAAGAAAAGGAACAACATCAATATTTTTATAGAAATAGAATGATTCTACCAAAATGTGAATTTGTAAATTATGGAATGGATTATGGGATGCTCTCCTTAGCTTCCTTTGCAGTACCAACAAATTTCTCTCCCTTAGGTTTCTTTATTTCTTCTGGAGGAATTCAACAAACATGTCTTTAGCTCATTTTCTCTTTGTACTGGTAGCCAAAGATCTCAGTATTTTGATCACAGAAGCTAGGAACCTTGAAAGGAGTCAAATTTTCCAAATGTGTTTATTCCATACTTACTTTTTGTTGATGACATCATAATCTTTGGAAAAGGTTCTGTTTCTGCAATTAGAAAGATAAAAGAGATACTGAATATTTTTTGCAACGCCACAAAAATGTATATTAATTTCTAAAATTCATCAATGTTGTTTAACACTAGATGAAAAAGTAAAAGCTTAAATGGTCTCCCTTCTCCCAATGAATCTGTTAAACTTATATGAAGGCATAAAATAGTTAAGCTTCATTGTAAAACCTAATATTTACAAGTGCGAAGAGTGTGTATGGTTGTACAATAAAATTTAAGGAAGTGTTTCCCTATCGTGTAATAGGTGGCTACCTAGTGGTGGTAGAGGCTATTATGGGAAGCATTCTTATATGTTGGATGCCTATTACTCAATATAACTAAAGTAATAATAATACAACACTGTTTTTTCCAAAGCCTTTATTCGGTACCTAATTTGAAGCTCCCATCTAAGTTATGAGTCTTAATCAAACTAAAAGGATACAATTTCAACACCCAAAATAGAAACAAAAAGTTTAAAAAAAATATTGGATATAAAACAACAGGAAAATAAAAAATAGACATGCAGATAAAACATGAAATCAGAATTTATCATTACAATTATTCAATTATCTTGAGCTAAGTATTGGTGTCTTGAGAAGTAGGTCCAATAGTGTGTGTACCTTCTGTTAGCACTCAAATCTACCTCAGGCTGAAATGAAGTAAAACTCAAGGCTACATCAAACCACGCTCAGCCTCGTAGCTAGCCCTACGAGGACAGGAGAGGGCTCTCTCCGTCAATCTCGAGAAAATAAGCAATAGAATGCGAGATGACTTACAATAAGAACTGATTTTAGGCTAGTAAAGAGATAAGAATGTTTGTTTTTTGGTTTTTTGGGTTTTCGCTGGAGTAATGGGAAAACAAATTTGGGTCCGGGGATAAGGTCAGACCTTTGCAGAGTTTCAAGCTGGGGCGAGATAGGTGATGATCTTGATGCTTTGAATTGGATATATGGATAGATTAGACCGACGAGGAGCTGAAGAGGGCAAAGAAGAACTTGGATCCTCTCCAAACAGCTGAAAACATATAGAACTAACTGAATTCAAAGGCCAAGCATTGTAAACAATGGATTCAACCTTAATCACTCATTCAACTTAGTTCAGAAGCATAATGAAAGGATGGCATACATTAAACATGAAGAAACTTACAGTAAACAAAGAAGAAACACCATCAAGAACAGAACACCACAAGGATCCCAACAAGTGCCGCAAAAACCCTGATCTTTCCTTAGCCAAAATATGAAAAGTATGTACAATAGTATCAAAAGTATCCCAAGAGTCCAACCTGTAGAATGCCTCAGAAATTACAATATATAGATCACTCTAACCCCTTTCCCCACCTCTAGGGGTCGAATTCCCTCTTCAGGGATCAATTTCAACCAATTCTAATCATGGAACTACAATCTAGGCAGCTAACCACTTGCCTCTAAAAGAGTGGAAACTGATCCATTACATGATTTTTTACTCATTTGAGAGTGAATCTTCTAGAAGAGATAAAAACAAGCCAAAGTTACATGCCAAACATGATTTTACATCATAAAAACCCAAAAATTCTATCCAAAAGCAAAACTGGTCCATAATAGGCGAAATACTGAGCTGGCAGCTGAAAACTCAGAAAAATCTCTAGGTGGGTCGCTCCTGAACTGCGTGGGTCGCTCATGTTCCAGGCTGATTTTGAGGTAGCTCCCGACATCCAAATTGAGCTCATGATAGCTCGTTGGAAAGCCTTGGATGTCTACTTTCCAACCCAAGTGGAAGTTATGAATTTGGAGTTGATTTGACCCTCCAAAACCTCATTCTCCCAGAGGTACTTCTGCTGGTGCAAAAGGTGGCAGCAAGGTGATTTTCATGGTGTTTTTGAGCTGTTTGACCATCCATATTTTTTTGAAATGCTAAGTTGACTTCAGAGGATGCATAATTAACCATGAAAAATCCAAAAATGTAAAAATCTCCTCCAGCAAGTGTCTCAAAAAAATGCGAGCGCATGAGCGCGCGACCCACGTAGCTGCAAAACCTGTCTTTTAGACCAAAAATTTGAAAATGACAAAATTTTCTCCGAATTTG
>JAXQQM020058900.1:0-41632 GCA_034641835.2 Pinus albicaulis | reverse complement strand
GTTACATGTTGCCTTGTCATTTGGTATGCCAATCTGCCAAATCACAGGACCCCAACATTCTGGCAATCATGATGGGACTTGAGTATATGATGGCCTAAAAAACTCTTGTAGACTCCTTTACCTTCTAAAGAGCTTAAAGAAAATCAATTTATTAGCCTTAGAGTAGACTCTGTTTGTTTCACCATATTAGCTACATGATGATTCAGGTATAGAACACTCTTGCAAACCAAAGAACCATAGAAAACTCGGAAAAACCCAAAAATACTCCTAAATTGGCTTTTATTACTTATTGGTGGTGGACCATAACATATTTTACCTTCAAAAGAGCTAAAAATTTCCACCTGGCGACTCCACTAGCCCCAGTAGGCCTATTACTTCACTAGTACTCTTAGAATCCCTTAATATTGTTTCAAATTAGTCCTTGGAAGTCTAAAGGTCCTAGTCCCATATTTTAGGAAGATACTAAACACTAAGGGAGTTTAAACTTTTGAAAACAACTCTTATACCTTCAGCCTCTCTTAAATTTTGAACTTGAAATCTGGCTTCACCTAGGATCAATACCAGATCTCATCCAGAACCTAATCCTCTTACAATGGTTGATGACCCAAAAAATATTTTGTGGCAAACCTCTAAAGCTAGAAATTTAACTACTGATAGGACCATCCAAAGAACAAGATCTATCCTTGAAAACCTTACAGTTTTGAAAGATCCTCACTTTGAATTATCTCATACAAAGAACCTCTTCAGAGCCAAGTCATATAGTGACATAGACCAAGCTAACCTTGAGCCCATATATTTGCATCAAAGCTCTAGTAGAGAAGCCTCCCCTTCCACTCCACCTAATTTCCAGCTTCTCCATCACTTTAGCTCCTTCCACAAATCTGCTCAAAATCAGTTTGTTGATCCTAGTACTTCTAATACACCCATCCATACTTCCACTGTTCAAAACACTCCATTTCATCCCACTTTCCCTTTCATAAATCCACCTCTTGTAAATCCACCACTTTTTCCTATCATGGCTAGATGGTATGCCCCATTAGTGTTACCACAACCTCTGGTTCTTTTACCAAATGATTATCAATCTAGAATTCCCCATTTCACTGGAACTGAATCTACTATTGCCCAACAAAATGTAGATAAAATGGATGATGCTTTTGATTACATGGAAATAGAATAAGAGACCATTAAGATGAGAATCTTTTCCCAAAGTTTAGGAGGAGAAGCCAAGAAATGGTTTAAAAACTTAACTCCTAATAGCATAAATGATCTCCCTTCTTTATATCAAACATTCATAAACAAATGGGAAATCAAAAATAACCCTCTCCAAATACTTTCAGAATATAGCAATCTCAAAAGAAACATAGGGGAAATTGTTCAAGATTATTGCACTAGATTCAATAGTGTTTACAATGCACTTCTCCCAAACATGAAACCTCCATTAGGCCTGGCCTTAGCTCAATTTCCCGAAGGCTTTGATCCAGAAATGGCCTACTAGCTAAGAGAAAGAGACCCTTTAACCTTAGAAGATATGCAAAGGGGAGCCATAAGTGTAGAGCAAAATCTGACTGAGAAAAGAGCTAGGTTGAAATTAGAGAAAAGAGTTACATACAAGGATGAAACAATGGCATCAACCTCATCATCTGATACCAAAATTGACAACTTAGTGAGGGTAATGGAAAGAATGCTTTAGAAAAAAAATTTAAATGATAAAATGCCTCCAAGAGAAAACCAATTCAATCCCCAAAACAGAAATAGAAATCCTAATTTCAAAAGAGATCCTATTCTAGATAGACAAAGAGATAATGATCAGCAAATTAGGCCTCCCTTTCAACAAAACTATGTAGATCAGGAAGAAGAAAGGGAAACTGATAGGTTGGAAGAAAATCATGTGAATCTATTAGGATCTGACAGTGAGACAGATGTTTTCCTCACTGAAGAAGAACAAGGGTTCTTCTCCTCATAACAAACTGAAAACCATCATGAGGATTCTGAAGATTACCAATTGGGGTATGAAAATGCAATCATGGAGGTACACAGACAATATGATCTTAGAAGCAAAGGGAGCCCATAAATTTCCAATGATAAAAACACTAACATTGTTGTTACAAAAACTTCAGAAAACTTTCCTAAAAAGACAGCAAACATTAGTAACACTTTGACTAAGAAAGTTGACCGAAACAAGGACAAACTAGTCAACAAAGTGTTAACCAAAGCTACCCTAGTACTTCTGCTAGTGGCCCTGAGAAATTTTTCCTAAATAATAGTCCTAATAAAACTCAGCAAATCAAAACTATTGAAAATACTATAGGGGACAAAACAGATGTAAATATGTCAAAATCATTAGTCCCTTTCAGCCTTGAGGGTGAGATTGCCAAGATCAAAATTAGCATACCTCTAGTTGAACTAGTAACCCAGGATGTATATAAAAACCAAGTTTTGAAAGCTTTGAATATAGGAAATGAAACTGATACTTTGAACTTGATAGATGATAAACCAGAATTATTTTTTGGTCCTGAAGTAGAAGGGAAATATCAAGAATGGACCATTCCTCCATTTATGCTAGCTTGAATATACATGATTATATCTTACACAATGCCATGCTAGACTCTGGTGCCTCTCACAATCTTATGCAAAAAGCGGTGATGGAGAGATTAGGCCTAGAAATTACTAAACCTTACAAGGATCTGTATTCCTTTGATTCAAGCAGAGTTAAATGTTTGGGTTTAATCAAGTATTTATGTGTCAATCTGGCACAAATTCCTGTTAAGGGTCTAGTTATGGACATAGTGGTTGCTGAAATTCCCCCAAAGTATGGCATGCTTTTATCTAGATCATGGGGAGCTAAACTTCAGGGAAGCCTTCAAATGGACATGTCTTATGCCACCATTCCAGTTTTTAATCAAACTAGAATATTATACAAAGAATCTCATATGAAATTTATGGTAAGCAACATAGATAGGCCAAACAACACTCCTGTCTACTCTATTTTTTCAGATTTAGACTCCTTTATATTATACAATGAAGATGAAATCAACCAGCAGGAGAAGGAGAATGAGATAGAGTTGAGTTCACCCAAACATTTAAAACAGTCCCAAAAAGAAGAATCTAACAGCCCTAACCCTAGCATCCCTCAACAACAAAAAGACAATGAGTATGAAATAGAAACACTGTGGGAAATGACATTTGATGGCTCTTACAGCAAGATAGGTTCTGGAGCAGGTATATGGATACATAATATAAACAAAGGACATTCTTATAAACTTGATTTTCCATGCACCAATAACGTTGCAGAGTATGAAGCCCTCCTCCTTGACCTACATTTGCTCAAAGATTTAGGAGCCAAGAAAATATCAGTCCAAGGAGATTCAGAACTGATTATTAAGGAAAAAAAGGGGAGTATTTAGCTAAAAACCCAAGATTAAGAGAATATAGGAATTTTTCCCTAGAGCTCAAAACCACCTTGCAAATGAACTTGCCTTTGCTTCCAGCAATTTCCAAATACCCCAGATAAATGAACAATTCAATGTCAAAGTGAAAAACGGACCTATAGTCCCTGACAACGAAGACTATTGGAAAGTGTTTGAGAATGACAAACACATTGAAGATTTCTTACAATCAAGAAATGATTTTGCTAAACCAGCACTTAGCACAAGCCATGAAAAAGACTATTCTGATGAAGAAAAAGCCCATGAAACAAAGTTGTCCTCTACTACTGATATAAATCAATTTCGACATCTATATAAAGCAAAATTACTAAACAAACCAGACCAAAAAGACTTTGAAATTTTAAAAATTGAAAATAGATCAATACCAAGGGGCCTTACACCATTAGAAGAACTTTTTGACTTCAATGATGTAGCTAAAAAACCAAAGATGAAGCCTACAAAAACCAATATAGAAGAACATAACATAGGCAGCATAAATAAACCCAAAATGATCAAGTTGTCTAGCACTCTCCCTACTCATATCAAAAAAGAATATATTGAAATTTTCAAAGAGTACATAGATGTGTTTGCATGGGGTTACAAAGATCTAAAATCATATGATACCAGCATTATTCAACATAAAATTCCTCTCAAGGAAAATAAAAAACCTTTCAAGCAAAAACTAAGAAGGATAAACCCTGTTTTATTACCTTTAGTTGAGAAAGAGATCAAGAAGATGTATGGTGCTGGAATCATAGTTCCCCTTAGATACTCACAGTGGGTTTCCAACCTTGTGTCTGTTAGGAAGAAGACCGAGGAAATCAGGCTTTGCATTGACTTCAGAAATCTGAATAAAGCCTCCCTAAAATATAACTATCCCTTGCCTAAAATGGACCATATACTTCAGAAGGTGGTTGAATCTAAAAGAATATCACTGTTGGATGGTTTTTCAGGGTACAACCAAGTACTAGTACTCCCAAGTGACCAACACAAGACTGCTTTCACCACACCTTGGGGTACATTCATGTATGTTAAAATGCCATTTGGTTTGATGAATGCAGGTGCCACATTCCAAAGAGCCATGGACATAGATTTTTTAGAAGACATAGGCTATTTCATTATCATTTACCTTGATGTTATCATTGTTTTCTCCAAAACTGATAAGGAACATTTGATACATTTGAGAAATTTTTTTGAAAAATGTAGAAAATATGGCTTATCTTTGAATCCCAAAAAGACACTCTTTGGTCTCCAAGAGGGGAAACTTCTTGGTCACATAATTTCTGAAGATGGAATCAAAGTAGACCCTAAAAGGATTGAAGGCATATTGAAAATCAGCCATCCTAGAAGCCTTAAAGAATTGTAATCTTTCATTGGGAAGATCAATTTTTTGAGAAGGTTCATCCCCATTCTTGCTGAACTTTTGAGGAATATCACAAACAAGCTCAAAAAGGAAACAGGGGTTAAATGGACCATAGAAGCCAAACAGTCATTGAAACTGGTTAAAACAGCTCTTACTCAAACACCAATTCTTATTAGTCTTGATTTCACTAAGAATTTCTACATTTTCTCATTTGCCTCTGAGCACACCATTGCTTCATTATTACTGCAAAAGAATAATATAGGGCAAGAACAACCAATATCCTTTTTCAGTAGAGCGTTAAGAGATGCTCCATTCAAATATAATATCATGGAGAAACAGGCCTTAGCCTTGCTAAAAGCACTGAAAGACTTCCAAGTCTACAATTTACATTCTCATATCATTGCTTTTGTTCCACATACTGTTGACAAGGACATTCTAAATCAAGACACTGATGGTAAAAGGGGGAAATGGATTGCAATCATCTTATAATATGATTTATAAATTAGGCCTATCAAGCTGATTAAAGGACAAGGATTAGCAAAACTCATGGCAGAATCAAATTTCCAAGAATTAGATATAAACATGGTTGATGTTTTGGAAGAAATAGAAGAATTCACAGTGCCATACATTGAACAAATATTTTTTAATTCTCCTTGGTATGCTAATACCATTTATGTGCTTCTCTATCTTAATAATCCTCCTTCATTATCAAAGACTAAAGCTAGATTCTTAAAATAGAAAGCTTTAAATTATTTCATTTTGGATGGAGTGTTATATTGGAAAAATGCTATTGGTTTATTGCTTAAATGTTTGCTTGAGAATGATGAAGGAAAAATCATGCATGAGCTGCATGAGGGAGAATGTGGAGGCCATATTTACTGGAAGACCACAACAAATAAGATTCTCAAAGCTGGCTACTATTGGCCCACCCTTTTCCCAGATACTCAAAAACTAGTCAAGACTTGCCATAAGTGTCAAATTTTTTATGGCAAGAGGAAACTCCTACCTTTACCATTTCATCCCATCATTATTGAGGCTCCCTTCCAGCAATGGGGTTTAGAATTTATTGGAGAAATTCACCCAACCTCATCTGCCCAACATAAGTGGATCTTAACTACCACTAATTACTTTACCAAGTGGATAGAAGCCATCCCTTCTAGGAATTCTACTAACTCTGTCATTATCAAGTTCCTTGAAACCAATATACTATCCAGATTTGGTTGTCCTAGAAAAATCATTACAGACAATGTTGCTGCCTTCGAATCCAAGGAAATGATTGACTTCTACTATAAATACCATGTCACTTTAGGGCATTCCATAGCTTACTATCCCCAAGGAATTAGCCTAGCTGAATCCTCCCATAAAAGCCTGATCAATATTATCAAAATATTGTTGGATCAAAATAAAAAGTAATGCATAGTAAGTTGGTTTATGCATTATGGGCTGATAGACTCACTACCAAGAAATCAACAAATATGTCCCCCTATCAGCTGGTATATGGTCTAGATGTAGCCTTCCCTACATATTTGGGAGTTCCAGTCATGAAGCTCCTCCAAGAAGTACAAACAGAAGAAAATGATATGCCGAGAAGGCTAAATCAAACTATTCATTTACAGTAGACAAGAGAAGAAGTGTACAAAAGGACACAGGTCGTTTAAGAGAACATCAAGAAAAATTTTGACAGAAGGACTAAAGCTAATAATTTTCAAGTTGGAGATACAGTTCTGAAGTGGGATTCAAGGAGGCAAGATAAAGGTAAACATGACAAGCTTGAGAATTTATGGAAAGGGCCTTATGTCATTCACTCAATTAGGGGTCATAAGGCTTTCTTCTTGGAAGGATTGAATGGAGAATAACTTTCTGAAGTTCCTGTCAATGGCAAGATGCTTAAACATTATTTATGTCAAGAATCCTAGATTCAAATCACTACAAGAAAAAGCACATTGGTGAGGGTCATGCTTGTGATGGACCTTAAGGTTCATCACCACGTCACATATGGTGACTGGCCATTAAAAAACCATCACTGTAAGTGTATATAGTGATGGTCCTTTATGGTCCGTCACCAAAGACATTTTCAATGACACTTTTGGTGAGGGTAGTTAAAGGCCCATCACTAATTCTCTCTTTGGTGACACTTCTAGTGACGAACTTTTAATGACCCTCACCAATGCTCTTTTTGTTACTTTTGGTGACGGTCAAAAAATGTCCGTCATCATTGATCACTAAAAACCGTCACTATAAGTGTATATAGTGATGGTCCTTTATGGTCCGTCACCAAAGAAATTTCACTTTTGGTGAGGGTCGTTAAAGGCCCATCACTAATTCTCTCTTTGGTGACACTTCTAGTGACAAACTTTTAATGACCCTCACCAATGCTCTTTTTGTTACTTTTGGTGACAGTAAAAAAATGTCTGTCATCATTGATCACTAAAAACCATCACTGTAAGTGTATATAGTGATGGCCCTTTATGGTCTGTCACCAAATACATTTCACTTTTTGTGAGGGTCGTTAAAGGCCCATCACTAATTCTCTCTTTGGTGACACTTCTAGTGACGAACTTTTAATGACCCTCACCAATGCTCTTTTTGTTACTTTTGGTGACAATCAAAAAATGTCCGTCATCATTGATCATTCCAATGAGTTTTTGATGACGTTATGTGCTTGTTAATATGTTTTTTGTCAAAAGATAACAATTTAATACCATTATTGTGGAGAATTTTTTATAATATGTCCAAGGCCATAGTGGTTAGGGTTAGTCAATTTTTAAGAAGTAATAAGCATGTATCATTTCCCTCAAGTAATGACTAGTCGAATAGAGATTTCCTATGAGTCAACACATGATTCATATCTATTAAGTTTATTATCTATAAAATTCCATTTAGATAAAGTTCCGCTATTGTGTGTAGGAAATATATTATTTAATACATAATCGAGCTCTGACAATTCTATTAATGAGAAAGACCTAACAATCCTCAACAATCTGGGCACACCTTAAATTAATTCTTTGGCACACACTAACATTTCTTAGCACCCCACATGTCTTGGAACATATTTGTACCTAGAACATATTGTGATGACACTGACGCCGAAGCACATGGTGGCATGCGCTAGCACAACATGGAACTCTCCTAGCATGTGTTGGCATACTGCATATAGTCCCTAGCATGCCCTGGAACACCTTGGTTGAATGCATTAACATACATTAGCACTTGGTACACAATGCCACTTGGCATGTATTGGGACCTATTACTAGTGTGCCTAGCATGCCCCTTTTCAAAAAGATAAAGTCTTGACTTATTAACCCTCTTAATATTGGTTCTTCCTTTTGTTGCCTTGACACATATTGACATACCCTGGCACCCTGCACTACAATATCCTTAGCACCTAGCATGTATTGGCATATCTTGGCACTATTAATTGGCACATGATATAATTAGCACACCCTGGAACTCCCAAGCACACTTTGGGAATTCTTAACATGCCTATATTCCCTAGCATGCCTTACCAATGCTTAGCATACCTTGTCACTCCCTCCTTGGCATGACAACTAACACTGACCATTAACACTAGTCTCTGGCAGTACACGTTCCTCGTATTCATTAACTTCCATGAATTTTTACCTAGTGCTCCCTTAATGTTTTTTCCTAGTACTCCTTAACACTCATCAACATGCATTATCACTCTCTAGCACACCTTAGCACTCTTCAACACTCCCTTCCACTACATAACATGCATAACACTAGTCCCTGACACATATTGGCGCTTGGCACGTGTTGGCACTTGGAAAGTCTTAGCATGTATGGAATATGTTGAGATGCCTTGGTATGATTTAGCATGGTTTAATATTAAATTTATTTGTGATGATCAATTGTTGGAAAGTAGATGAGAAGCAACAAAGGAATACTTGGCACTTAGAATGCACTAAGACTTTGCACTTGGCACCTATTGCCACCTAGTGTTAGTGTGCCTAGCATGCCCCTCTTGGAAAAGGTAAATTGATGACTTATTAACCCTCTTATATGTTCATTTCCTTGTAGTTTAACTTTTTTCTCCCTTTTGTTGTCTTGACAGTCCCTGACATGCATTGACACACCCTTGCACATCTTGGCATGCCTTATCACTTGGCACATCTTAGCATGTTTGACATGTATTCCCACTATCTGGCACATCAAGGGGGTGAAGAGAGATGTATTCCTAAAGTAGGTCGAGTACGAGGGCCGAGTAAGGGTTGTTAAAGGGAGGTCATGATCATCCTCCAAGAGCAAGATCATCATGTGAGGGTTCAGAAGAATGTTGCATACCTTAATTGTCAGTTTGCACTAGGAAGTAGGATGGCATATTGTTTCTTCTCTTTTGGCTGATCGAGCGTAAGAGAGGTTTCTCATGAGAATCTGGGCATGTGATTTCAATGGTGTCTTTATGTGAAGGCCGCATCAAATTCTGAAATGTTGAAATTTGCAACAAGAAACAGTGAGATTGGAAACCAGAAAGGACAAAAAAAAATGCACCCACACTGGTGAGGAATTTTGATGCACCAGGAGTGAGGAATGTGGGGCATCTAATTTATTTTTCCCTTAAATAAATTTGACAATAAATTGTAATTTCATCTCATAACAACTTGTGTCAGTTAATTAAGTCATGATGACCAAGTTAGCTCAAGAAATTTGGGTTGAGGGTCTAAGATGATGCATCTAGAGGGATTCTAATATTTTTGGGGTCTAGTTGAAGTTGATGCATTAGTGGGGTGCAAGTGTAATTAACTCAATTAAATGAGTTAAAATCAGTTTAACTAGTTCTAACTGAGTGATGAGCTAGTGAGAGGTCCAGTGAATTAAATTAGATTTAATTCACAATGAGTGATCAATCAGATAACTGATAATTCGCTATTAATAGTTGCATGCATGTCAGTTTCGAGGAATACCCAGTTGAGACAGAGGTTAAAGGGAACATAACTATCAATTGTATTCAGAGAAAATTTCCCATGTGAAATTATAAAGTCATTGGGATTCCATAATGGATTGCGCAATCAAGGAAGACTGATTTTCCTAATTAATAAGGAGTTAATTCCCTAGGAATTGCATGAGCAAGGCAGGCTGAAGTAAGGATGAGAATTGGCTAAGTACTAGACCGAGTTTGCCTAGATCAACGGGAGACAATTGACAGAGTGCTAGAGAATCTCATGAGAGATTAAGCATTGTATTGTTTCATGATTCCTTGACTTAATACACAATAGAGATAGAGGGGTTTTGATTAGTTGCTTTCCCCAAATACATCATGTTGTTGTGTGATTGATAATTTATTTCTCTTACTTATATGTGATTGTGCGATCAATTTTTGTTTCCGTAAATTGTAGGAAGGATTCAATATCTTGTTTTAGAAGATTACAGGATCAGATTGAATCTTGTTGGTTAGATTTTCTACATGGTATCAGAGCAGGAATTTTTTGGGCAGCGAGTTTGTAGAGAATATCTGAAGATTTTGGTGTAAAATTTTCGAAAACAAATAGAATATTTGGATTCCTTGCAAAAATATACCCAAGTGGAAAAAAAAAATCGGTCAAATCGGAGCTCGGATGAGGGAGATATCATCGATTTAAAATCAACTCTTTTTTAGAAACTTTTTGTAACTTCGGGACAATTACACTGTGTGCGAGTCAAAAACCTATATGCACTTGAGTTACTAGATGCATGCAAAGCTTTGAGGACAAAGGTAGAAGTTAGATACTTGGTGGTTTAGAGGGAGCATAAATTACCTCTCAACATGAATCCTCATGAGAAGCAGTCTCAGAAGGTTGTGGAGTAGCTGCCACAATTGGAGAAGCAGAGAGGAGACCGAGTGGAAGCGTCCATTCAAGTAGAGACCTCCATGAGGGGGAAATTTCGAGCCATATGGGAAGAGGGAGCAACCATACCTCGAGGTGTATGGTGGGGTTATGTGTAGACATAATCCAAAGATAAGAAATTTGGGCAAGGTCCATTGAGATGGCGTGTCTCATGGATCGAACCTGGCTACGAGGAGCCCACAATACAACAGTAGTAAGAAGGATCAGTTAGATTGATGTAGTCACATGTCAGCAAGACAAAAATCAGAGTGACAGATGTCAAATACTGGAGCACAAATAGAGTTAGCAACAATTCAAAGGGCACAGATGCAGATGTCAGCAGTAGTGCAGAGAATCCAGTACTAGACAAGTGTAGTAGCTAGCAGCATTCAAAAGACTCTGATGACAGATGCATTATATTGATTCAGTTGTTCAAAGGCTATTCAGTTTCAGGATTTGTAGGTGCAAACAACACTAGAGAAGTGTAGCATGCAGAACATTCCAAATGTACCGGATGGGGATAGATTGAATTCCTTTCTTTTTGAGAGGGAGTGTTGAAATTTTCAACAAGAAACAGTGAAATTGGCGACTAGAAAGGACAAAAAAAAATCACGCGCACTGGTGAGGAATTTTGATGTACCAGGAGTGAGGAATGTGAGGTGTCTAATTTATTTTTCCCTTAAATAAATTGTAATTTCGTCTCATAACAACTTGTGTCAATTAACTAAGTCATGATGATTGAGTTAGCTCAAGAAATTTGATTTAAGGTGATCGAGGTGGATATTGGTGGCCACCCGCCTATTCCACTTGGGCCCTCGCCATTTTCTCTTTCAGTTTTTCAGTTTCCTTAATTATAGCACAATTTACTATTTTTGTCAGTTTTTTGGGTCCTGAACTTTAGAAGTCGTTTTGAGGCCCCAAACGATGTTTTTTGGGCATGAAAGGTTTGGCGATTTCATATAAATCATATTAGTAGTTGTAGTCCTCGAAGAGATATTTCTAACGAGGTATCATGTGCGTCAAAGGAAGATCATATGACCAAGTTATGAACCCGGGAAGTTGGCTGCCCAACTAACCCCAACGGGGCCCATAAACTCTTGGTGTTACATCTCCTCAGGATAGGGTTTTGGTTGTTTAGGGTTTTATCTTATTTTAAATAATAAAAATACCCTTGATCCTTATTGTAACACAGTTTAGAGGAACATAAATATCAGTTAAGAAAATTTCCCATGTGCAATTATAAAGTCAATGGGATGCCATGATGGATTGCGCAATCAAGGAAGGTTGATTTTCCTAGTTAATATGGAGATAATTCCATAGGAATTGTGTGAGCAAGGCAGGCTGAAGGAAGGCTAAGAATTGGCTAAGTACTAGACCGATTTTTCCTAGATTAGTAGGAGACAATTGGCAAAGTGCTGGAGAATCTCGAGAGAGATTAAGCATTGTGTTGTTTCATGATTCCTTGACTTAATACAAAATAGAGATAGAGGGTTTTGAGCAGCTGCTTCCCTAGATACATCTTGTGTTGTGTGATTGATAACTTTTTTCTCTTACTTATATGTGATTGTGCGATTGTGTTTTGTTTACACAAATTGTAGGAAGGATTCAGTATATTGTTTTAGTACATGATTACAAGATCAGATTGAATCCCGTTGGTTATATTTTCTACATGAAATAGAAGAGAGGGTTGATACCATCTTTCCTTGTGGTGGTTAGTAGGCCGCAAGGTCTGTGATAAAGACCAACATAAATGGAGGAGGGCTTACACTGTACTTTAGAGCCATAACAGAAGTCGACGCAGGCATAATATTGACTGAGTTAACCCTAGTTTGAGGGTCGACATTGAGATCTGAAGTTCATGTCAAGATTCAGTCAAAGAAATGCCCAGAATCTATGGATCCATATGAGCTAGGTCGAGTCTCTTATGGAGGCAAGAGTCGTGTTTCTTCTATGTGTGGATAGGGTTTGTTCTACAACAATTAGAAGTACATAAATATAATGCCCTAGTTAGGACAGTTTCCTAGCATGTTTAGTTCATAAGGTATGACCTTAAGACCGTGACAAATTTGCGTAGAAGAAGATGGGATGTGACCCTTAGAGCGAGGTTTATTTCTTCAATAAAGACTGTAGATCTGGAAGATGGTTTTCAGATTCAGTATGTGTGGAGACAACATATCCAAAGGAGGGTGGAACCTGAGCAGAAGATTGAACATGCAGAAGAAATGTGCCATATGAAGAATGGATTGACATGCATATGAGTTGATTTTGGTGGAATTTCCATAAATTTTTAGACAAAGATCTGAAGAAACCTATAAAAAATTAGTAAATGGACTATTAGTGGCTGATTTGTGACCCTAGTTCAGTCATCTACAGATTGTTAGAAGTATGATAAGAGGAGTAGTTCATATTTGTTCATAGATTGGACAACAAAGATATAATTGTCGATACACAAGAACAGTGATCTTGAGAGGACTCAAACCATTGTTAGGTGGCAAATTTGAAGAGCCCTAGATGAAGACAATATTGTGGGCCCTAGATCAGTAAAAATAATTGACTGTGGTTGGGCAGATTGATGGTAGTCCAAGTACAGTTGGAGGGTTGTTAGGTTACTGTCAAAGAAGAGCCCTGACTCTTGTTCTGGTGAAGGACAAAAAAATTGGTAGAAGGGTAGGTGTATAGGGCCTAAGGATGTGCAGACTTTGAAGGACTAAAGTAACAGTCAAGTGGGCCAACCAACTAGCCCTAGTTCACTATATTGTAGAGGATTGATTCAATGAGAAGAAGGGCAGCCTCCATAGCCTTGGACTTCTCATCTTGGAGCTGTAGTATGGCAAAAGTGGGCCTACCAAAGAGTTGTTCACAAATGGAATTGTGAACAACTTGTTACCACTCAAACTAGTAGTGGATCTAAAAGGGGTTCCTAAGAGGGCAACTACTAGGACAAGGGAAATGATGGAGGCTTAGCCCATTGTCACCACAGCTAAGGCTCCTTGCTCTTCATGGACTTTCACCGATGGGTGGAGTCCCGATAGTTTAGGAAGTCACTTGTAGAGTATAGGTCAATGAATAGGTGGGAAGTGACCCTTGAAACCCTTTCCCTAAGATAAAATAAAGAGTGGGACTTGATTTCCTTTTAAGCAAGGGAATTATCTTCTAGGGAGAGAGGAGGGGGATTGAAGGGTTGAGGGAGAAGAATAAGACTTATGAAGGAAGTTCTCAATTCCTAAAATCCTTTGGGAACATGGATTCCCAAATGCTCCTTGATGAAAGGCCTTTGACACCAAATGGGACCACATGGGGCCAAGTGGACCCAGCTCAGGTTCGGGGATGGAATTTAGCAACCAATGATGTTCCTATCTTGGATAAGGTGATGGGAAAGGATCAGACAAGTGTTTTTACTTCGATAGTTCAAATTGTTCCTACTAGGTTCTATCCTTGGAAACACCTAGGAAAAACTTGATCCTAGAGCTAGGGCTTGAGGTATCCAGAGATTCCATTGTCGGAATTGGCCCATGTTCTGAGGAGAGTGAGGGCACACAACAACGCAGCTACCTCTAGAAGATAGAAGTTTTCCTCTAGCTAGATTCCTTGGAAATTGTTGCCCTAGGTGACCTAATGGGGCTAGACCTAGGGAATGTGAAAATTTCTTAATCTAAGAAACCCTATTGCAGTATCTTGATTTACTTCTCCTACTTGAATTAAGTTACAAGTTAATTTCTGAAATATTCAATAACTTAGCGAAGTAAATAGTAAATACAACTAGCAACCTACACATACATATCAAATACTGAATAACATGCTCATAGACAAAGTGACACACGATTTTTCTGGACAACTATCCCCAGAAAAAAACCCAACGTGGGAAAACTAGTGCAGCTAGCTCTAGAGGGTTTTCATTATTATGTCGAATCTAAGTACAACAATCCTGGGCACCAAAATTGGTTCACCCAACAGAGAAATAAAAACGACAGTAATACGTTGCTTTGAATCCCTTTACGTCAACCTAACTAGCCTGTGTCGGCCTCTGTGCTACTCAGTAAGGGCCTGCGTCACACCTAAAGGGCTTACACTGCCCATGTGCTGCCTTGACTGGGCCTGCGTTAACCTTGTGTGGCTCCTGCTGCCTCTGCTCCGCCCCTGCTAGGCTCTGGCTGGACTGCGTGGCTCCTGCTGCCCCTGTTGCTCTAGCTAGCTAGATTGCTTAAGCAGAAAAAACACAGGTAAGAAAGAAGGCACTGGCCAAAGGAAACGCATAACATTCAGAAAAATTGAAGAAATGAAATGAAAATAAATCAATGTCCACAAATAACTAAAATAGCTCAATGGGACTAGAGAGTAAAAGCTTTGACAATAGCAATAAGTGCTTATAGAATCGGCTAAGAGAACAGAGGAGACTAATTCATGAGTTTAAAATGTTGTATAATTGTTGGCACAGGAAAACTGTAGAATTGTTAGAGTAAATCTCTGCAGGTACCATTAGTTGGTGATCATCGATAATCATTTCATTTCATCAAATACCCTGATGAATGGGCCTTACAAGCTATTTGCGTAGACAAACCCCACAAAAGTTGTGTGATGGAAAAATATTCACACTATATTGAAGAAAACACCTACCAAATAAGGATGAAATTTCAAATGGGGCAAGAAAAAATAGAGAGATAGACATTGAAAAAGTTAAAATGCTAGGGCAACAGGAAAGCAACTAGGTAGCATGGTAGAAAGCACAACAAAGAAAATTATAAAAATGGAAAACCCTACAAATTAGCACCCATCCAAACATCACCACAATTTTTTCTTTAACTCTAAATCTCCAAATTCATCAAATTATATCATGTATTCAAACCTGATCCTCTCTGTTAGCCATTATGAAGATAAGGTTGAGAACTTACTACAGAACCATCACCTACATGTAGTGATCTTATTCTGTGACCAAACAACCTACTTTCATGAAGAAATGGAAAGGTAAACACTCTCTGCCAAGATTTTCCATACAACCTGGGTGGAGCAACCACATATACATCACCAATTTTTTCTCTTCAAATTTGTAACTTAGAAGAGCTTTGTCTGACCACCTCTGGGTTGCTCCTAGAGTCACCCAGGCAAGCCCTCTCAACATCATCCTCTTTTTGTAGTACCTAATTAGTAATTTAATTAACCATAACAGTTTCTTGATCATGCAGGTATTTAAAATATATTGCCAATAAGCATAAAGCTTTCATGTTAAACAATCAGGTCAAAAGACTTTAGACTATGATGCAAAAAATACAAAGAAACCTCACCAACACTCAAAGGACAAACAAATTCAAACCTCTACAAAGTATAAATAGATATCTGATAAACTTCATTCCACCACAAAAATGTGCTTAACTAAAGAAAATTCTAATTACTGTGCTTTCAAGACAAAGCTTTCAAAGGCAGTGATGTTATAAACATACCCCTACACCTCGTGAACAATCAATGTGTATAAATAGACCATCATAAGGCTCCTTTTAAACATCATCATTATCATTTTATAAATCATTTTTATTAAATCAACAAGTAGAAAGCAACAATTGCATTCAGTTCCACTGAAGCAAAGTATATGGCAGTTTCATATACTTATTATGAAGCTATCTAGATTTGCAACTTGATTGTAAAGTCAACCAATGAGTTGTTGAAGCCCAATATTGTCTCTTATGAGAATCAAAGTTACATCAAGATCTATGAAAATCCAATGTGTCATGACCATTTCAAACACATTGATATTCAATACAATTTCCTAAGATTCCAAGTTCATTAGGGAGTTAGTAGTGTTGGACCACATTCTGACAAAGTTGCATATGGTTAATAGTTTGACAAAGCTCCTAACAAAGGGGAAGTTTGACAAGTTGGGGGAGAATCTTGGGTTATTGGAAAAAAAAAAATTCTCAAGAGTGTTAGATTACCTAGTTGGTCCGAGTTGGTCTCACCTCAGCCTTGAGAAGTTGAGCAACACCAGGATTGCAGAGCTAGATTGTGGTACACCAGTCAGAAAGATTCTTAAATATAGCTAGAAGCTTATAACGACACCTTCGAGGATAGACGAATTAGTTGTTGGGTCACACCCACCAAGTATGGCACACTAGTTGAGGAGATTAACACCATCATCTCAAGTGCATTCATGAGTGCACACTTATGGAATGAGGCACCTTCAGGAGAGGAGTTATATCTACTATGATAATGCACTACTCTAAAAGAAAAGCCTTGCATACAAGGCAAAGTTATGAGGGAGTTGCTCATGCTCAAGGGAGATGCACCACTAACGCTATCATTAGCCTATTTTCTAACAACACCTTCTCTTAACTTATAAATGAAAAGGATGGGCACACTAGTTAGACATTTGTAGAAATAGATAATAAGAGTGAGTACTGTTAGCTTGTAGGTTGTAGTAGGAGCTTTTGCGAGATGACAACTTGTTGTGACATTCTTCTATTTGAGTAATAAAGGCTTCTATGCAATTGTTGTTGGAGCATGCTCTTTTTATCCTGAAATCTCAGGTTGCAGATTTGTGTAGAGTGGGCCTAATATATTTGTTGTTTTAATCCATTGTACATGCTGTGTTTGCACTCTTGAATTTACATCCTTCAATTTCTGCTCGAACAAAACTGAAATTTTGATAGGCAGATACTAAAGTTCAGTCCTGCTGTTAGGATTTTTTAATTATCTAAGGGTATTCTCTTGTTTTCAATAGTATTTGCATATTTTTGCATCACAGCTCATCTCTTCCATTTCATTCTACTATAATACAAAAATCATTTCTAGTATAGTTTAGTTTATATCTGCTTTTTACTTAATTGATATTTTATTTTATTTTATAGGAGCAATACTTAGCAATCTCAATTCACACTCCCTTTGTATTCACACTGTTGTATATGTGTGGTCATTGGAAATGGTTAGGTTCGGTACTTGTTTTTTGCATATCATGCATTAAAAATCTAGTGCCTCCTCATAAAATCCTCTCCTCGTATAATCGACCACCATTACAGACGTTTACACCACATTTGGTTTAGACATTTAGTAGGTAGGTAGGGTGCCCCTATCTCCCATCTCCATATAGAGTAATTTGGTCACATATTCTTTCTTCTATGATACTGGTTCCTCTCTCTTAAGTCCTATCTCTTGTCCTTCTTCTCTCTCCCTTTCTCTCCCACCTCGCTCTCTCTTCCCCTCTCTCTCTCTCTCTACCCTCCAATCCTCTCACTATATCCCTCCCTCTATCCTTATTTCTGCCCCCCTTCCATATTTGTGTCACTATCTCCCTCTCTTACCCTTCTCTACCTCTCTCACTCCTCTCCCTCTCTCTATCTCTCCATTCCTTCTCTCCCCTCTCCTTCAGTTTATCTCCATCTCTCCCTTGTGACTCCCCTTGTCTCGCCACCTCTATCAATCTATGTCTTTATTATTCCTTCTCATATATATCTAGAGTTAATATATATCATGACATATTGGGACCTACGATTGGGTTAATTCTGCCTTGTTGGCAAGGTTAAAATGGTTAATCTTCGATAGAAAAAATGTAGATCAAATATTTAATCAAAAAGAGAGAACCATACCCTATATTCCAAGCTATGCCTATCAGTCGCTTGGCCTCTTCTTGCTCTCACATGAATGTAGTCTTGCTTGAATGGTACAGAAGAAGGTTTTGCATTATCAACTATTTGTTTGGGAGAATTTTGGGAGTACTGTTTGGGAGAATAACGAGACCTAGATTAATGACCTCTGATCCAGATCTATAAAGCGCCCCTTTGTCTCTTTTTGAAAGCTACCTTTGAGTATGTCCAAGTAGGTCTGGAGTTAAATGACCTCTGACCTGATCTATAGACAGAAAATGGGTTGTTTTCCTTCTTTCACCTTCTCCCCTTAATGTTCCATCCCATCATATATCTAAAAAGATCCTTTAGTGTAGATGACTTGCCCTCTGAAAGCCTTGGCTAGTGGTTGCAAGTAATTCTCCTTTCATGACTCCATAGCCCAATGGATGACACTTTCTTGGCCTATCCCCTTTGTTGAAACATCATGCTACTTTGTTCCTTCTCTCCCATTACTTTCTCAGCCTATGATCTCATGACTCAACCCAGCAACCAACCAACCAAATTATTTTAAACCCACTTTGTGCTTCATAACTAGCCTAACATCTCATCTCGAGCTTCAAAGATATATTATTCTTTGCTCAGCATAGTTCGCAATCGGAAGTTTGTGAATGTCTCCCCTTTGTGTCCCTCCGATCACGATTGTTCCGATCAAATCTCCACCGTCCGTGGGGTTTAAGATCTAACGATTCGAAATGAATCGCTCTCCGCCTCCACTGGGTCCCACTTGTACGCTCAGGCCCACGCATTTTTCACAACCATTTCTTCCATCTCCTTTGTAATTCGTCCAAAGTAAATTGTTGGGTTTTTACACAGTTAATCATTTCTCCGCCATTTTGCATTCTTTCCATCGTTTCTCCACTATTCTACCACCATTCCACCGCCTCCGCAGCATTTCCTCCGCCACCACTGCCCGGGCTTTAAACACGTATGTCATGGTGCAGATAGCACAGAGAGGCCATTTCATCATGATTCAGCGGACCAGCAGAAGGATTTCAAAGGGGTTTATGCCTGTTCTTGGTATAATTAATGCTTAACCCCACAATGCAAAGGAAAGGGCGCGGTTTGAAGATTCAAGCACACTGTCAAGGTCTTATCTGTGTTTAATATCAGCAAAGTACTCCTCTCCGGATGTACACCTTCCTACAAGAAATCTCCATGCCCTCTCGAGCCCTGAGACAATTAATTACACTGACTGAAGCTTTAAGACAGTCAGGCGGCAGTTCTGACGAATGGAGAAACCTTGCAGATCTTCCACCCAGTTCATTTATTTCAGAATGGCAGCGCAGAGCTCCAGATATTCGAAGGACTCCAAATGAACATCAGAGGTCAAAATCGACCTGACAGAGATCTCCGAGCCAGTCTCAGAGTACCTACAGTGTTGCAGATAGCCATTAAGCAGTATGGGCGTGGACACTTCCGCCGATTCTGTCTTAATGAGATCAATTAATTGTCTATCTACCTCTGTTCCTCTCTTCTCCTATAAGAATTCCCGAGAACATATTGTAAAGGTTGTTGCCTTGCTGCGCAGTTGCTGTTAGAGGGATTCATTCTTGACTGTAGGACTGTCTTGAGAGGGAGTAGCAGAGTAGTTGTATGTAATAGGCTGGGAGGAGAAATTCTAGACTGTATTAGCCATTGAGCTTATTGTACATGACTGGTTTTGCATCAATTAATCAAATCACGTTTCACAGGATCCTGGTCTATTACTATTGGTGACGTTTCTCTAACTCTGTTTATTTCATTTACATGTTGTTTCATGTTCTTCTGGTAGGCAACAGAAATATAACATAGGATTCACCCTTGTTAGGTGCCCTATGTTTCCTGCTCTCTCTACCTTTAATGTTTTCTGCTTCATGTGTTATCTAAGAGTGAATCCATGTGGTTTAACCAGTGCAGCGGATGTTATTGCCTGTTGGCTGATGTATGAACTTGGGGGTTTGCTGCTTGGATGTTTCCTTGTCAAATCTATCTTTGTTTTTCCTTTGGAGTTGCTAAAGCAGACCTGGAGTTAAATGACCTCTGGTCTGATCTATAAGCAGCCCCTTTGTCTCTTTGAGATTTCTTAGAGTATGTCCAAGCAGGTCTGGAGTTAAATGACCTCTGACCTAATCTATAGACAGAAATCTGGTTGTCTTTCCTTCTTTCACCTCCTCTCCTTAATGTTCCATCCCATCATCTATCTAAAAAGATACTTTAGTATAGATGACTTGCCCTCTGAAAGCCTTGGCTAGTTGTTGCAATTAATTCTCCTTTCATGACTCCATAGCCCAATGGATGGCACTTTCTTGGCCTATCCCCTTTGCTGAAACATCCTGCTGCTCTGTTTCCTTTCTTCCCATTATTTTCTCAGTTCATGATCCCATGACTCAACCCAGCAACCAACCAACCAAATTATTTTAAACCTCCTACGGCCAGCTATAACTTCTTCTTTTATCCTTTTGAGCTTCAAAGATATATCATTCTTTGCTCTGTTGGAGGAAGGCCTCTCACAGGGTCAGGAGGGCTAGATCCTGGGAACTTAAAAGTGTGGTACCGATGTTGTCTCATCTTTTGGTCTTGCCAATGCGGCCAAAACATGTGAACCCCAACGGGCTTACATGTTGCCTTGTCATTTGGTATGCCAGTCTGCCAAATCACCGGACCCCAACATTCTGGCGATCACGGTGAGACATGAGTATATGATGGCCTAAAAAACTCTTGTAATTTCTTCTAGTCTAAAGAGCTTAAGAAAATCAAGCTATCAGCCATAGAGTAGACTCTGTTTGTTTCACCATCTTAGCTACATGATGATTTAGGTATAGAACACTCTTTCAAACCAAAGAACCATAGAAAACTTAGAAAAACCCAAAAATACTCCTAGATTGGCTTTTATTACTTATTGGTGGTGGACCATAACATATTTTACCTTCAAAAGAGCTAAAAATTTCCACCTGGCGACTCCAATAACCCCAGTAGGCCCATTACTCAACTAGTACTCTTAGATTGCCTTAAGATTGTTTCAAATCAATCCTTGAAAGTCTAAAGGTCCTAGTCCCATATTTTAGGAAGATACTAAACACTAAGACAGTTTAAACTTTTGAAAACAATTCTTATAATTTCAGCCTCTCTTAAATTTTGAACTTGAATTTTGGCTTCACATAGTATCAATACCAGATCTCATCTAGACCCTAATCCTCCTACAATAGTTGATGACCTAGAAAATATTTTGTGGCGAACTTCTAAAGTTGGAAATTTAACTACTGATAGGACCATCCAAAGAACAAGATTTGTCCCTGAAAGCCTTACAATCTTGAAAGATCCTCACTTTGACTTGTCTCATACAAGGAACCTATTCAGAAACAAGTCATATAGTGACATAGACCAAGCTGACCTTGAGCCCACAGATTCGTAGCAAAGCTCTAGTATAGAAGCTTCCTCTTCTACTCCACCTGATTCTCAACTTCTCCATCACTTTATCTCCTTCCATAAATCTGCTCAAAATCAGTTTGTTGGTCCTAGTACTTCCAATACACTCGTCCATACTTCCACTGTTCAAAACACTCCATTTCATCCTACTTTCCCTTTCACAAATCCACCTCTTGTAAATCCACCATTTTTTCCTATCATGGATGCATGGTATGCCCCATTAGTGTTACCACAACCTCTGGTTCCCTTACCAAATGATTATCAATCCAGAATTCACCATTTCACTGGAACTGAAACTACTACTACCCAACAGCATGTAGATAAAATGGATGATGCTTTTGATTACTTGGAAATAGAAGAAGAGACCATTAATATGGGAATATTTTCCCAAATTTTAGGAGGAGAAGCCAAGAAATGGTTTTAAAACTTAACTCCTAATAGCATAAATGATCTCCCTTCTTTATATCAAACATTCATAAACAAATGGGAAATAAAAAAGAACCCTCTCCAAATCCTTTCAGAATATAGCAACCTTAAAATAAACATTGGGGAAAGTGTCCAAGATTTTTGCACTAGATTCAATAGTGTTTACAATGCACTTCCCCCAAACATGAAACCTACACTGGGTCTAGCCTTAGCTAAATTTCCTGAAGGCTTTGATATAGACATGGCCTACCAGCTAATAGAAAGAGACCCCTTAACCTTAGAAGATATGCAAAGGGGAGCCATAAGTGTAGAGGCAAATCTGATTGAGAAAAGAGCTAGGTTGAAATCAGAGAAAAGAGTTACATACAAAGATGAAACAATGGCATCAACCTCATCATCTGATGCCAAAATTGACAACTTAGTCAGGGTAATGAAAAGAATGCTTGAGAAAATAAACTTAAATGATAAAATGCCTCCAAGAGAAAACCAATTCAATCCCAAAAACAGAAATAGAAATCCTAATTTCAAAAGAGATCCTATTCAAGATAGACAAAGAGATAATGATCAGCAAATTAGGCTTCCCTTTCAACAAAACTATGTAGATCAGGAAGAAGAAATGGAAATTGAAAGGTTGGAAGAAAATCATGTGAATCTAATAGGATCAGACAATGAGACTGATGTTTTCCTCACTGAAGAAGAAGAACAAGGATTCTTCTCCTCAGAGCTAACTGACACAACCTATGAGGATTCTAAAGATTACCAATTGGAGTATGAAAATGCAATCATGGAGGTACATAGACAATATGATCTTAGAAGCAAAGGGAACCCAGAAATTTCCAATGATAAAAACACTAACACTGTTGTTAGAAAAACTTCTGAAAATTTTCCTAAAAAGACAACAAACATTAGTAACACTTTGACTAAGAAATTCGACCAAAACAAGGACAAAACTAGTCAGGAAAGTGTTAACCAAAGTTGCCCTAGTACTTCTGCTAGTGGCCCTGAGAAATCTGTCCTAAATAACAGTCCTAATAAAATTCAGAAAGTTAGAATTTCTGAAAAAACTATGATTGACAAAACATATGTAAATATGTCAAAATCATTAGTCCTTTTCAGCCTTGAGGGTGAGATTGCCAAGATCAAAATTAGCATACCTCTAGTTGAACTAGTAACCCAGGATGTATATAAAAACCAAGTTTTGAAAGCTTTGAATATAGGAAATGAAACTGATACTTTGAACTTGATAGATGATAAACCAGAATTATTTTTTGGTCCTGAAGTAGAAGGGAAATATCAAGAATGGACCATTCCTCCATTTATGCTAGCTTGAATATACATGATTATATCTTACACAATGCCATGCTAGACTCTGGTGCCTCTCACAATCTTATGCAAAAAGCGGTGATGGAGAGATTAGGCCTAGAAATTACTAAACCTTACAAGGATCTGTATTCCTTTGATTCAAGCAGAGTTAAATGTTTGGGTTTAATCAAGTATTTATGTGTCAATCTGGCACAAATTCCTGTTAAGGGTCTAGTTATGGACATAGTGGTTGCTGAAATTCCCCCAAAGTATGGCATGCTTTTATCTAGATCATGGGGAGCTAAACTTCAGGGAAGCCTTCAAATGGACATGTCTTATGCCACCATTCCAGTTTTTAATCAAACTAGAATATTATACAAAGAATCTCATATGAAATTTATGGTAAGCAACATAGATAGGCCAAACAACACTCCTGTCTACTCTATTTTTTCAGATTTAGACTCCTTTATATTATACAATGAAGATGAAATCAACCAGCAGGAGAAGGAGAATGAGATAGAGTTGAGTTCACCCAAACATTTAAAACAGTCCCAAAAAGAAGAATCTAACAGCCCTAACCCTAGCATCCCTCAACAACAAAAAGACAATGAGTATGAAATAGAAACACTGTGGGAAATGACATTTGATGGCTCTTACAGCAAGATAGGTTCTGGAGCAGGTATATGGATACATAATATAAACAAAGGACATTCTTATAAACTTGATTTTCCATGCACCAATAACGTTGCAGAGTATGAAGCCCTCCTCCTTGACCTACATTTGCTCAAAGATTTAGGAGCCAAGAAAATATCAGTCCAAGGAGATTCAGAACTGATTATTAAGGAAAAAAAGGGGAGTATTTAGCTAAAAACCCAAGATTAAGAGAATATAGGAATTTTTCCCTAGAGCTCAAAACCACCTTGCAAATGAACTTGCCTTTGCTTCCAGCAATTTCCAAATACCCCAGATAAATGAACAATTCAATGTCAAAGTGAAAAACGGACCTATAGTCCCTGACAACGAAGACTATTGGAAAGTGTTTGAGAATGACAAACACATTGAAGATTTCTTACAATCAAGAAATGATTTTGCTAAACCAGCACTTAGCACAAGCCATGAAAAAGACTATTCTGATGAAGAAAAAGCCCATGAAACAAAGTTGTCCTCTACTACTGATATAAATCAATTTCGACATCTATATAAAGCAAAATTACTAAACAAACCAGACCAAAAAGACTTTGAAATTTTAAAAATTGAAAATAGATCAATACCAAGGGGCCTTACACCATTAGAAGAACTTTTTGACTTCAATGATGTAGCTAAAAAACCAAAGATGAAGCCTACAAAAACCAATATAGAAGAACATAACATAGGCAGCATAAATAAACCCAAAATGATCAAGTTGTCTAGCACTCTCCCTACTCATATCAAAAAAGAATATATTGAAATTTTCAAAGAGTACATAGATGTGTTTGCATGGGGTTACAAAGATCTAAAATCATATGATACCAGCATTATTCAACATAAAATTCCTCTCAAGGAAAATAAAAAACCTTTCAAGCAAAAACTAAGAAGGATAAACCCTGTTTTATTACCTTTAGTTGAGAAAGAGATCAAGAAGATGTATGGTGCTGGAATCATAGTTCCCCTTAGATACTCACAGTGGGTTTCCAACCTTGTGTCTGTTAGGAAGAAGACCGAGGAAATCAGGCTTTGCATTGACTTCAGAAATCTGAATAAAGCCTCCCTAAAATATAACTATCCCTTGCCTAAAATGGACCATATACTTCAGAAGGTGGTTGAATCTAAAAGAATATCACTGTTGGATGGTTTTTCAGGGTACAACCAAGTACTAGTACTCCCAAGTGACCAACACAAGACTGCTTTCACCACACCTTGGGGTACATTCATGTATGTTAAAATGCCATTTGGTTTGATGAATGCAGGTGCCACATTCCAAAGGGCCATGGACATAGCTTTTTTAGAAGACATAGGCTATTTCATAATCATTTACCTTGATGTTATCATTGTTTTCTCCAAAACTGATAAGGAACATTTGATTCATTTGAGAAAAGTTTTTGAAAAATGTAGAAAATATGGCTTATCTTTGAATCCCAAAAAGACACTCTTTGGTCTCCAAGAGGGGAAACTTCTTGGTCACATAATTTATGAAGATGGAATCAAAGTATACCCTAAAAGGATTGAAGGCATATTGAAAATCAGCCATCCTAAAAGCCTTAAAGAATTGTAATCTTTCATTGGGAAGATCAATTTTTTGGGAATGTTCATCCCCATTCTTGCTGAACTTTTGACAAATATCACAAACATGCTAAAAAAGGAAACATGGGTTAAATGGACCATAGAAGCCAAACAGTCATTCGAACTGGTTAAACAAGCTCTTACTCAAACACCAGTTCTTATTAGTCTTGATTTCAGTAAGGATTTCTACATTTTCTCATTTTCCTCTCAGCACACCATTACTGCATTATTACTACAAAAGAAGAATACAGGGCAAGAACAACCAATATCCTTTTTTAGTAGAGCCTTAAGAGATGCTCTACTCAAATATAATATCATGGAGAAACAGGCCTTAGCCTTGGTAAAAGCACTAAAAGACTTCCGAGTCTACATTTTACATTCTCATATCATTGCTTTTGCTCCACATATTGTTGTCAAGGACATTCCAAATCAAGACACTGATGGTAAAAGGGGGAAATGGATTGCAATCATCTTAGAATATGATTTAGAAATTAGGCCAACCAAGCTGATTAAAGGACAAGGATTAGCAAAACTCATGGCAGAATCAAATTTCCAAGCATTAGATATAAACATGGTTGATGTTTTGGAAGAAATAGAAGAATTCACAGTGCCATACATTGAAGAAATATTTTTGAATTCTCCTTGGTATGATAATACCATTTATGTGCTTCTCTATCTTAATACTCCTCCTTCGTTATCAAATACTAAAGCTAGATTCTTAAAATATAAAGCTTTAAATTATTTCATTTTGGATGGAGTGTTATATTGGAAAAATGCTATTGGCATATTGCTTAAATGTTTGCTTGAGAATGATGCAGGAAAAATCATGCATGAGCCGCGGAGGGAGAATGTGGAGGCCATCTTTACTCGGAAGACCACGTAAAACAAGATTCTCGCAGTCACAATATTGGGTCTGTAATCTCTTTCTTCTCGCATAATTAAAACTAGTCAAGACTTGCCATAAGTGTCAAAATTTTTATGGCAAGAGGAAACTCCTACCTTTACCCTTTCATCCCATCATTATTGAGGCTCCCTTCCAGCAATGGGGTTTAGACTTTATTGGATAAATTCACCCAACCTCATCTGCCCAACATAAGTGGATCCTAACTGCTACTGATTACTTTACCAAGTGGATAGAAGCCATCCCTTCTAGGAATTCTACTGACTCTATCATTATGAAGTTCCTTGAAACCAATATACTATCTAGATTTGGTTGTCCTAGAAAAATCATTACAGACAATGTTGCTGCCTTCAAATCCAAGAAAATGATTGAATTCTGTTATAAATACCATATCACTTTAGGACATTCCACAGCTTACTATCCCCAAGGAATTGGCCTAGCTAAATCCTCCAATAAAAGCCTGATCAATATTATCAAAATATTGTTCGATCAAAATCAAAATTCATGGCATAGTAAGCTGGTTCATGCATTATGGGCTAATAGACTCACTACCAAGAAATCAATAAATATGTCCCCCTATCAGCTGGTATATGGTCTAGATGCAGCCTTCCCTACATCTTTGGGAGTTTCAGTCATGAAGCTCCTCCAAGAAGTACAAACAGAAGAAAATGATATGCCAAGAAAGCTAAATCAAACCATTCATTTACAGTAGACAAGAGAAGAAGTGTTCAAAAGGACACAGGTCGTTCAAGATAACATCAAGAAAATATTTGACAGAAGGACTAAAGCTAATAATTTTCAAGTTGGAGATACAGTTCTGAAGTGGGATTCAAGGAGGCAAGATAAAGGTAAACATGACAAGTTTGAGAATTTATGGAAAGGGCCTTATATCATTCACTCAATTAGGGGTCATAATGCTTTCTTCTTGGAAGGAATGAATGGAGAAGAAATTTTTTAAGGTACTGTCAATGGAAGGATGCTTAAACATTATTTCTGTCAAGAGTCCTAGATTCAAATCACTACAAGAAAAAAGCACATTGGTGAGGGTCATGCTTGTGATGGACCTTTAAGGTCCGTCACCAATGTCACATATGGTGACGGTCATTAAAAAACCGTCACTGTAAGTGTATATAGTGATGGTCCTTTATGGTCCGTCACCAAAGACATTTTCAATGACACTTTTGGTGAGGGTTGTTAAAGGCCCGTCACTAATTCTCTCTTTGGTGACACTTCTAGTGACAAACTTTTAATGACCCTCACCAATGCTCTTTTTGTTACTTTTAGTGACGGTCAAAAAATGTCCGTCATCATTGATCATTAAAAAACCGTCACTATAAGTGTATATAGTGATGGTCCTTTATGGTCCGTCACCAAAGAAATTTTCAATGACACTTTTGGTGAGGGTCGTTAAAGACCCATCACTAATTCTCTCTTTGGTGACACTTCTAGTGACGAACTTTTAATGACCCTCACCAATGCTCTTTTTGTTACTTTTGGTGAAAGTCAAAAAATGTCTGCCATCCTTGATCACTAAAAACTGTCACTGTAAGTGTATATAGTGATGGTCCTTTATGGTCCGTCACCAAAGACATTTCACTTTTGGAGAGGGTCGTTAAAGGCCCATCACTAATTCTCTCTTTGGTGACACTTCTAGTGACAAACTTTTAATGACCCTCACCAATGCTCTTTTTGTTACTTTTGGTGACGATCAAAAAATGTCCATCATCATTGATCATTCCAATGAGTTTTTGATGACGTTATGTGCCTGTTAATATATTTTTTTGTCAAAAGATAACAATTTAATACCATTATTGTGGATAATTTTTTATAATATGTCCAAGGCCATAGTGGTTAGGGTTAGTCAATTTTTTAAGAAGTAATAAGCATGTATCATTTCCCTCAAGTAATGACTAGTCGAATAGAGATTTCCTATGAGTCAACACATGATTCATATCTATTAAGTTTATTATCTATAAAATTTGATTTAGATAAAGTTCTGCTATTGTGTGTAGGAAATATATTATTTAATACATAATCGAGCTTTGACAATTCTATTAATGAGAAAGACCTAACAATCCTCAACAATCTGGGCACACCTTAAATTAATTCTTTGGCACACACTAACATTTCTTAGCACCCCACATGTCTTGGAACATCTTTGTACCTAGAACATACCATGATGACACTGACGCCCAAGCACATGGTGGCATGCGCTAGCACAACATGGAACTCTCCTAGCATGTGTTGGCATACTACATATAGTCCCTAGCATGCCCTAGAACACCTTGGTTGAATGCATTAACATACATTAGCACTTGGTACACAATGCCACTTGGCATGTATTGGGACCTATTATTAGTGTGCCTAGCATGCCCCTTTTCAAAAAGATAAAGTCTTGACTTATTAACCCTCTTATTGGTTCTTCCTTTTGTTGCCTTGACACATATTGACATACCCTGGCACCCTGCGCCACATCCTTAGCACCTAGCATGTATTGGCATATCTTGGCACCATTAATTGGCACATGATATAATTAGCACACCCTAGAACTCCCAAGCACACTTTGGGAATTCTTAACATGCCTATATTCCCTAGCATGCCTTACCAATGCTTAGCATACCTTGTCACTCCCTCCTTGGCATGACAACTAACACTGACCATTAACACTAGTCTCTGGCAGTACACGTTCCTCGTATTCATTAACTTCCATGAATTTTTACCTAGTGCTCCCTTAATGTTTTTTCCTAGTACTCCTTAACACTCATCAACATGCATTATCACTCTCTAGCACACCTTAGCACTCTTCAACACTCCCTTCCACTACATAACATGCATAACACTAGTCCCTGACACATATTGGCGCTTGGCACGTGTTGGCACTTGGAAAGTCTTAGCATGTATGGAATATGTTGAGATGCCTTGGTATGATTTAGCATGGTTTAATATTAAATTTATTTGTGATGATCAATTGTTGGAAAGTAGATGAGAAGCAACAAAGGAATACTTGGCACTTAGAATGCACTAAGACTTTGCACTTGGAACCTATTTCCGCCTAGTGTTAGTGTGCCTAGCATGCCTCTCTTGGAAAAGGTAAATTGATGACTTATTAACCCTCTTATATGTTCATTTCCTTGTAGTTTAACTTTTTCTCCCTTTTGTTGTCTTGACAGTCCCTAACATGCATTGACACACCCTTGCACATCTTGGCATGCCTTATCACTTGGCACATCTTAGCATGTTTGACATGTATTCCCACTATCTGGCACATTAAGGGGGTGAAGAGAGATGTAGTCCTAAAGTAGGTCAAGTACGAGGGCCGAGTAAGGGTTGCTAAAGGGAGGTCGTGATCATCCTCCAAGAGCAAGATCATCATGTGAGGGTTTAGAATAATGTTGCATACCTTAATGGTCGGTTTGCGCTAGGAAGTAGGAAGGCATATTGTTGGTTCTCTTATGGCAGATCAAGCTTAAGAGAGGTTTCTCATGAGAATCTGGGCATGTGATTTCGATGGTGTCTTTGTGTGAAGGCCGCATCAAATTTTGAAATGTTGAAATTTGCAACAAGAAATAGTGAGATTGGAAACCAGAAAGGACAAAAAAGAATGCACCCACATTGGTGAGGAATTTTGATGCACCAGGAGTGAGGAATGTGGGGTGTCTAATTTATTTTTACCTTAAATAAATTGGACAATAAATTGTAATTTCATCTCATAACAACTTCTGTCAGTTAATTAAGTCATGATGACCAAGTTAGCTCAAGAAATTCGAGTTGAGGGTCTAATATGAGGCATCTAGAGGGATTCTAATATTTTTGGGGTCCAGTTGAAGTTGATGCATTAGTGGGGTGCAAGTGTAATTAACTCAATTAAATGAGTTAAAATTAGTTTAACTAGTTCTAACTGAGTGATGAGCTAGTGAGAGGTCCAATGAATTAAATTAGATTTAATTCACAATGAGTGATCAATCAGATAACTGATAATTCGCTATTAATAGTTGCATGCATGTCAGTTTCGAGGAATACGCAGTTGAGACAGAGGTTAAAGGGAACATAACTATCAGTTCTATTCAGAGAAAATTTCCCATGTGCAATTATAAAGTCATTGGGATTCCATGATGGATTGCGCAATCAAGGAAGATTGATTTTCCTAATTAATAAGGAGTTAATTCCCTAGGAATTGCATGAGCAAGGCAGGCTGAAGTAAGGATGAGAATTGGCTAAGTACTAGACCGAGTTTTCCTAGATCAACGGGAGACAATTGACAGAGTGTTGGAGAATCTCATGAGAGATAAACATTGTATTGTTTCATGATTCGTTGACTTAATACACAATAGAGATAGAGGGGTTTTGATTAGTTGCTTTCCCCAAATACATCATGTTGTTGTGCGATTGATAATTTATTTCTCATACTTATATGTGATTATGCGATTGATTTTTGTTTCTGTAAATTGTAGGAAGGATTCAGTATCTTGTTTTAGAAGATTACAGGATCAGATTGAATCTTGTTGGTTAGATTTTCTACATGGTATCAAAGCAGGAATTTTTTGGGCGGAGATTTTGTAGAGAATATCAGAAGATTTTGGTGTAAAATTTTTGAAAACAAATAGAATATTTGGATTCCTTGCAAAAATCTACCCAAATGGAGAAAAAAAAATCAGTCAAATCGAAGCTCGGATTAGGGAGATATCATCAATTTAAAATCAACACTTTTTTAGAAAATTTTTGTAACTTCAGGACAATTACACTGTGCACGAGTCAAAAACCTATATGCACTTGAGTTACTAGATGCATGCAAATCTTTGAGGACAAAGGCAGAATTTAGAGACTTGGTGGTTTAGAGAGAGCATAAATTACCTCTCAACATGCATCCTGATGAGAAGCAGTCTCAGAAGGTTGTGGAGTAGCTGCCACAATTGGAGAAGCAGAGAGGAGACCGAGTGGAAGCGTCCACTCAAGCAGAGACCTCCATGAGGAGGAAATTTCGAGCTAGATGGGAAGAGGGAGCAGCCATAACTTGAGGTGTAAGGTGGGGTTATGTGTAGACATAATCCCAAGATAATAAATTTGGGCAAGGTCCATTGAGATGGCGTGTCTCATGGGTCGAACCTGGTTACGAGGAGCCCACAATACAATAGTAGTAGGAAGGATCAGTTAGATTGATGTAGTTAGATGTCAGTGAGACAGAAATCATAGTGACAGATGTCAAATATTGGAGCACAAATAGAGTTAGCAACAGTTCAAAGGGCATGGATGCAGATGTCAACAGCAGTGTAGAGAATCCAGTACTAGACAGGTGCAGTAGCTAGCAGTAGTCAGAAGACTCTGATGACAGATGCATTATACTTATTCAGTTGTTCAGAGGCTATTCAGTTTCAGGAGTTGCAGGTGCAAACAACACTAGAGAAGTGTAGCATGCAGAACATTCCAAAGGTACCGGATGGGGATAGATTGAATTCCTTTCTTGTTGAGAGGGAGTGTTGAAATTTGCAACAAGAAACAGTGAAATTGGTGACTAGAAAGGACAAAAAAAATGCACCCACACTGGTGAGGAATTTTGATGTACCAGGAGTGAGGAATGTGAGGCGTCTAATTTATTTTTCCCTTAAATAAATTGTAATTTCGTCTCATAACAACTTGTGTCAATTAACTAAGTCATGATGATTGAGTTAGCTCAAGAAATTTGATTTAAGGTGATCGAGGTGGATATTGGTGGCCACCCGCCTATTCCACTTGGGCCCTTGCCATTGTCTCTTTCAGTTTTTCAGTTTCCTTAATTATAGAACAATTTACTATTTTTGTTTGTTTTTCGGGTCTTGAACTTTCGAAGCCGTTTTGAGGCCCCAAACGATGATTTTTGGGCATGAAAGGTTTGGTGATTTCATAGAAATCATATTAGTAGTTGTAGTCCTCGGAGAGATCTTTCTAACGAGGTATCATGTGCGTCAAACGAAGATCATATGACCAAGTTACGACCCCAAGAAGTTGGCTGCCCAACTAACCCCAACGGGGCCCATAAACTCTTGGTGTTACATCTCCTCAGGATAGGGTTTTGGTTGTTTAGGGTTTTATCTTATTTTAAATAATAAAAATACCCTTGATCCTTATTGTAACACAGTTCAGAGGAACATAACTATCAGTTTTATTTATAGAAAATTTCCCATGTGCAATTATAAAGTCATTGGGATGCCATGATGGATTGCGCAATCAAGGAAGGTTGATTTTCCTAATTAATATGGAGATAATTCCATAGGAATTGCATGAGGAAGGCAGGCTGAAGGAAGGCTGAGAATTGGCTAAGTACTAGACCGATTTTTCCTAGATCAGCAGGAGACAATTGGCAGAGTGCTGGAGAATCTCAAGAGAGATTAAGCATTGTGTTGTTTCATGATTCCTTGACTTAATACAAAATAGAGATAGAGGGTTTTGAGCAGTTGCTTCCCCAGATACATCTTGTGTTGTGTGATTGATAACTTTTTTCTCTTACTTATATGTGATTGTGCGATTGTGTTTTGTTTCCACAAATTGTAGGAAGGATTCGGTATCTTGTTTTAGTACATGATTACAAGATCATATTGAATCCCATTGGTTATATTTTCTACATGAAATAGAAGAGAGGGTTGATACCATCTTGCCTTGTGTTGGTTAGTAGGCCGCAAGGTCTGTGATAAAGACCAACATAAATGGAGGAGGGCTTGCACTGTAATTTAGAGCCATAACAGAAGTCGACGCAAGCGTAATATTGACTGAGTTAACCCTAGTTTGAGGGTCGACATTGAGATCTGAAGTTCATGTCAAGATTCAGTCAAAGAAATGCCCAAAATCTATGGATCCATATGAGCTAGGTCGAGTCTCTTATGGAGGCAAGAGTCGTGTTTCTTCTATGTGTGGATAGGGTTTGTTCTACAACAATTAGAAGTACATAAATATAATGCCCTAGTTAGGACAGTTTCCTAGCATGTTTAGTTCATAAGGTAGGACCTTAAGACTGTGAAAAATTTGCGTAGAAGAAGATGGGTTGTGACCCTTATAGCGAGGTTTATTTCTGCAATAAAGACCGCAGATCTGGAAGATGGTTTGTAGATTCAGTATGTGTGGAGACAACATATCCAAAGGAGGGTGGAACCTGAGCAGAAGTTGAGCATGCAGAAGAAATGTGCCATATGAAGAATGGATTGACATGCAGAGGAGTTGATTTTGGTGGACTTTCCATAAAGTTTTAGATAAAGATCTAAAGAAACCTATAAAAAATTAGTAAATGGACTATTAGTGGCTGATTTGTGACCCTAGTTCAGTCATCTACAGATTGTTAGAAGTATGATAAGAGGAGTAGTTCATATTTGTTCATAGATTGGACAACAAAGATATAATTGTCGATACACAAGAACAGTGATCTTGAGAGGACTCAAACCATTGTTAGGTGGCAAATTTGAAGAGCCCTAGATGAAGACAATATTGTGGGCCCTAGATCAATAAAAAAAATTGATTGTGGTTGGGCAGATTGATGGTAGGCCAAGTACAGTTGGAGGGTTATTAGGTTACTGTCAAAGAAGAGCCCTGATTCTTGTTCTCGTGAAGAACAACAAAATTGGTAGAAGGGAAGGTGTATAGGGCCTAAGGATGTGTAGACTTTGAAGGACTAAAGTAACAGTCAAGTGGGCCAACCAACTAGCCCTAGTTCACTATATTGTAGAAGATTGATTCAGTGAGAAGAAGGGAAACCTCCATAGCCTTGGACTTCTCATCTTGGAGCTGTAGTATGGCAAAAGTGGGCATACCAAAGAGTTGTTCACAAATGGAATTGTGAACAACTTGTTACCACTCAAACTAGTAGTGGATCTAAAAGGGGTTCCTAAGAGGGCAACTGCTAGGACAAGGGAAATGATGGAGGCTTAGCCCATTGTCACCACAACTAAGGCTCCTTGCTCTTCATGGACTTTCACCGATGGGTGGAGTTCTGGTAGTTTAGGAAGTCACTTTTAGAGTATAGGTCAATGAATAGGTGGGATTAAGTAACCCTCGATACCCTTTCCCTAAGATAAAATAAAGAGTGGGACTTGCTTTCCTTTTAAGCAAGGGAATTATCTTCTAGGGAGAGAGGAGGGGGATTGAAGGGTTGAGGGAGAAGAATAAGACTTATGAAGGAAGTTCTCAATCCCTAAAATCCTTTGGGAACTTGGATTCCCAAATGGTCCTCGATGAAAGGCCTTTGACACCAAATGGGACCACATAGGGCCAAGTGGACCCAGCCCAGGTTCAGGGATGGAATTTAGTAACCAATGATGTTCCTATCCTAGACAAGGTGATGGGAAAGGATCAGACAAGTGTTTTTACTTCGATAGGTCAAATTGATCCTACTAGGTTCTATCCTTGGGAACACCTAGGCAAAACTTGATCCTAGAGCTAGGGCTTGAGGTATCCAGAGATTCCACCATCGGAATTGGCCCAAGTTTTGAGGAGAGTGAGGGAACCCAACAACGCAGCTGCCTTTAGGAGATAGAAGTTTTCCTCTAGCTAGATTCTTGGGAAATTGTTGCCCTAGGTGACCTAATGGGGCTAGACCTAGGGAATGTGAAAATTTCTTAATCTAAGAAACCCTATTGCAGTATCTTGATTTACTTCTCCTACTTGAATTAAGTTACAAGTTAATTTCTGAAATATTCAATAACTTAGCGAAGTAAATAGTAAATACAACTAGCAACCTACACATACAGATCAAATACTGAATAACATGCTCATAGAAAAAGTGACACACGGATTTTCTGGACAACTATCCATGGAAAAAACCCAATGTGGGAAAACTGATGCAGCTAGCTCTAGAGGGTTTTCATTATTATGTAAAATCTAAGTACAACAATCCTGGGCACCAAAATTGGTTCACCCAACAGAGAAATAAAAATGACAGTAATACACTGCTCTGAATCCCTTTACATCAGCCTAATTGGCCTGCGTCGGCCTTTGCATTGCTCAGTAAGGGCCTGTGTCACACCTGAAGGGCTTACATTGCCCCTGCGCTGCCCTGACTGGGCCTGCGTCAGCGTTGCGTGGCTCCTGCTGCCCCTGCTAGGCTCTGGTTGGACTGCGTGGCTCCTGCTGCCCCTGTTGCTCTAGCTGCCTGGAATGCTTAAGTAGAAAAAAAATAGGTAAGAAAGAAGGCACTGGCCAAAGGAAACGCATAACAGTCAGAAAAATTGAAGAAATGAAATGAAAATAGATCAATGTCCACAAATAACTGAAATAGCTCAATGGGACTAGAGAGTAAAAGCTTTGACAACAGCAATAAGTGCTTATAGAATCAGCTAAGAGAACAGAGGAGACTAATTCATGAGTTTAAAATGTTGTATAATTGTTGGCACAGGAAAACTGTAGAATTGTTAGAGTAAATCTCTGTAGGTACCATTAGTTGGTGATCATCGATAATCATTTCATTTCATCAAATACCCTGATGAATGGGCCTTACAAGCTATTTGCGTAGACAAACCCCACAGAAGCTGTGTGATGGAAAAATATTCACACTATATTGAAGAAAACACCTACCAAATAAGGATGAAATTTCAAATGGGGCAAGAAACAATAGAGAGATAGACATCGAAAAAGTCAAAATGATAGGGAAACAGGAAAGAAACTAGGTAGCATGGTAGAGAACACAACAAAGAAAATTATAAAAATGGAAAACCCTACAAATTAGCACCCATCCAAACATCACCACAATTTTTTCTTTAACTCTAAATCTCCAAATTCATCAAATTATATCCTGTATTCAAACCCGATCCTCTCTGTTAGCCATTCTGAAGATAAGGCTGAGAACTTACTACAGAACCATCACCTACATGTAGTGATCTTATTCTGTGACCAGACAACCTACTTTCATGAAGAAATGGAAAGGTAAACACTCTCTGCCAAGATTTTCCATACAACCTAGGTGGAGCAACCACATATACATCACCAGTTTTTTCTCTTCAAATTTGTAACTTAGAAGAGCTTTGTCTGACCACCTCTGGGTTGCTCCTAGAGTCACCCAGGCAAGCCCTCTCAACATCATCCTCTTTTTGTAGTACCTAATTAGTAATTTAATTAACCATAACAGTTTCCTGATCATGCAGGTATTTAAAATATATTGCCAATAAGCATAAAGCTTTCATGTTAAACAATCAGGTCAAAAGACTTTAGACTATGATGCAAAAAATACAAAGAAGTCTCACCAACACTCAAAGGACAAACAAATTCAAACCTCTACAAAGTATAAATAGATATCTGATAAACTTCATTCCACCACAAAAATGTGCTTAACTAAAGAAAATTCTAATTACTATGCTTTCAAGACAAAGCTTTCAAGGGCATTGATGTTATAAACATACCCCTACACCTCGTGAACAATCAATGTGTATAAATAGACCATCATAAGGCTCATTTTAAACATCATTATTATCATTTTATAAATCATTTTTATTAAATCAATAAGAAGAAAGCAACAATTGCATTCAGTTCCACTGAAGCAAAGTATATGGCAGTTTCATATACTTATTATGAAGCTATCTAGATTTGCAACTTGATTGTAGAGTCAACCAATCAGTTGTTGAAGCCCAATATTGTCTCTTATGAGAATCAAAGTTACATCAAGCTCTATGAAAATCCAATGTGTCATGACCATTTCAAACACATTGATATTCAATACAATTTCCTAAGATTCCAAGTTCATTAGGGAGTTAGTAGTGTTGGACCACATTCTGAAAAAGTTTCATATGGTTAATAGTTTGACAAAGCTCCTAACAAAGGGGAAGTTTGACAAGTTGGGGGAGAATCTTGGGTTATTGGAAAAAAAAAATTCTCAGGAGTGTTAGATTACCTAGTTGGTCTCACCTCAGCCTTGAGAATTTGAGCAGCACTAGGATTGCAGAGCTAGATTGTGGTACACCAGTCAGAAAGATTCATAAATATAGCTAGAAGCTTATAACGACACCTTAGAGGATAGACGAATTAGTTGTTCGGTCACAACCACCAAGTATGGCACACTAGTTGAGGATATTAACACCATCATCTCAAGTGCATTCATGAGTGCACACTTATGGAATGAGGCACCTTCAGGAGAGGATTTATATCTACTATGGTAATGCACTACTCTAAAAGAAAAACCTTGCATACAAGGCAAAGTTATGAGTGAGTTGCTCATGCTCAAGGGAGATGCACCACTAACGCTATCATTAGCCTGTTTTCTAACAACACCTTCTCTTAACTTATAAATGAAAAGGATGGGCACACTAGTTATACATTTGTAGAAATAGATAATAAGAGTGAGTACTGTTAGCTTGTAGGTTGTAGTAGGAGCTTTTGTGAGATGACAACTTGTTGTGACATTCTTCTATTTGAGTAATAAAGACTTCTATGCAATTGTTGTTGGAGCCTGCTCTTTTTATCCTGAATTCTCAGATTGCAGATTTGTGTAGAGTGGGCCTAATATATTTGTTGTTTTAATCCATTGTACATGCTGCGTTTGCACTCTTGAATTTACATCCTTCAATTTATGCTCGAACAAAACTGAAATTTTGATAGGCAGATACTAAAGTTCAGTCCTGCTGTTAGGATTTTTTAATTCTTTGAGGGTATTCTCTTGTTTTCAATAGTATTTGCATATTTCTGCATCACAGTTCATCTCTTCCATTTCATTCTACTATAATACAAAAATCATTTCTAGTATAGTTTAGTTTATATCTGCTTTTTACTTAATTGATATTTTATTTTATTTTATAGGAGCAGTACTTAGCAATCTCAATTCACACTCCCTTTGTATTCACACTGTTGTATATGTGTGGTCATTGGAAATGGTTAGGTTCGGTACTTGTTTTTTGCATATCATGCATTAAAAATCTAGTGCCTCCTCATAAAATCCTCTCCTCGTATAATCGACCACCATTACAGACGTTTACACCACATTTGGTTTAGACATTTAGTAGGTAGGTAGGGTGCCCCTATCTCCCATCTCCATATAGAGTAATTTGGTCACATATTCTTTCTTCTATGATACTGGTTCCTCTCTCTTAAGTCCTATCTCTTGTCCTTCTTCTCTCTCCCTTTCTCTCCCACCTCGCTCTCTCTTCCCCTCTCTCTCTCTCTCTACCCTCCAATCCTCTCACTATATCCCTCCCTCTATCCTTATTTCTGCCCCCCTTCCATATTTGTGTCACTATCTCCCTCTCTTACCCTTCTCTACCTCTCTCACTCCTCTCCCTCTCTCTATCTCTCCATTCCTTCTCTCCCCTCTCCTTCAGTTTATCTCCATCTCTCCCTTGTGACTCCCCTTGTCTCGCCACCTCTATCAATCTATGTCTTTATTATTCCTTCTCATATATATCTAGAGTTAATATATATCATGACATATTGGGACCTACGATTGGGTTAATTCTACCTTGTTGGCAAGGTTAAAATGGTTAATCTTCGATAGACAAAATGTAGATCAAATATTTCATCAAAAAGAGGGAACCATACCCTATATTCTTCCAGGCTATGCCTATCAGTCGCTTGGCCTCTTCTTGCTCCCGCATGAATGTAGTCTTGCTTGACCTGCACAGAAGAAGGTTGGTACAGAAGAAGGTTTCGCATTATCAACTATTTGTTTTGGGGAGACCTGGGAGTCTCGTTTGGAAAAATAGCAGACTTAGAGTTAAATGACCTCTGGTCCGATCTATAAGCAGCCCCTTTGTCTCTTCGAGAGTTGCCTTAGAGTATGTCCAAGCAGGTCTGGAGTTAAATGACCTCTGACCTGATCTATAGATAGAAATTTGGTTGTCTTTCCTTCTTTCACCTTCAGTCCTTAATGTTCCATCCCATCATATATCTAAAAAGATCCTTTAGTATAGATGACTTGCCCTTTGGAAGCCTTGGCTAGTTGTTGCATGTAATTCTCCTTTCATGACTCCATAGCCCAATGGATGGCACTTTCTTGACCCATCCTCCTTGCTGAAACATCCGTCGCTTTATAACTTCGTTTCTTCCCATTATTTTATCAATTCATGATCCCATGACCCAACCTTAAACCCTCAACCAACTAAATCATTTAAAACTCTTCAGTCATAACTAGACTAACATCCTTTGAGCTTCAAAGATATATCATTCTTTTCTCCGCCTAATCGCAATCGGAAGTTTGTGAATGTCTCCCCTTTGTGTCCCTCCGATCACGATTGTTCCGATCAAATCTCCACCGTCCGTGGGGTTTAAGATCTAACGATTCGAAATGAATCGCTCTCCGCCTCCACTGGGTCCCACTTGTACGCTCAGGCCCACGCATTTTTCACAACCATTTCTTCCATCTCCTTTGTAATTCGTCCAAAGTAAATTGTTGGGTTTTTACACAGTTAATCATTTCTCCGCCATTTTGCATTCTTTCCATCGTTTCTCCACTATTCTACCACCATTCCACCGCCTCCGCAGCATTTCCTCCGCCACCACTGCCCGGGCTTTAAACACGTATGTCATGGTGCAGATAGCACAGAGAGGCCATTTCATCATGATTCAGCGGACCAGCAGAAGGATTTCAAAGGGGTTTATGCCTGTTCTTGGTATAATTAATGCTTAACCCCACAATGCAAAGGAAAGGGCGCGGTTTGAAGATTCAAGCACACTGTCAAGGTCTTATCTGTGTTTAATATCAGCAAAGTACTCCTCTCCGGATGTACACCTTCCTACAAGAAATCTCCATGCCCTCTCGAGCCCTGAGACAATTAATTACACTGACTGAAGCTTTAAGACAGTCAGGCGGCAGTTCTGACGAATGGAGAAACCTTGCAGATCTTCCACCCAGTTCATTTATTTCAGAATGGCAGCGCAGAGCTCCAGATATTCGAAGGACTCCAAATGAACATCAGAGGTCAAAATCGACCTGACAGAGATCTCCGAGCCAGTCTCAGAGTACCTACAGTGTTGCAGATAGCCATTAAGCAGTATGGGCGTGGACACTTCCGCCGATTCTGTCTTAATGAGATCAATTAATTGTCTATCTACCTCTGTTCCTCTCTTCTCCTATAAGAATTCCCGAGAACATATTGTAAAGGTTGTTGCCTTGCTGCGCAGTTGCTGTTAGAGGGATTCATTCTTGACTGTAGGACTGTCTTGAGAGGGAGTAGCAGAGTAGTTGTATGTAATAGGCTGGGAGGAGAAATTCTAGACTGTATTAGCCATTGAGCTTATTGTACATGACTGGTTTTGCATCAATTAATCAAATCACGTTTCACAGGATCCTGGTCTATTACTATTGGTGACGTTTCTCTAACTCTGTTTATTTCATTTACATGTTGTTTCATGTTCTTCTGGTAGGCAACAGAAATATAACATAGGATTCACCCTTGTTAGGTGCCCTATGTTTCCTGCTCTCTCTACCTTTAATGTTTTCTGCTTCATGTGTTATCTAAGAGTGAATCCATGTGGTTTAACCAGTGCAGCGGATGTTATTGCCTGTTGGCTGATGTATGAACTTGGGGGTTTGCTGCTTGGATGTTTCCTTGTCAAATCTATCTTTGTTTTTCCTTTGGAGTTGCTAAAGCAGACCTGGAGTTAAATGACCTCTGGTCTGATCTATAAGCAGCCCCTTTGTCTCTTTGAGATTTCTTAGAGTATGTCCAAGCAGGTCTGGAGTTAAATGACCTCTGACCTAATCTATAGACAGAAATCTGGTTGTCTTTCCTTCTTTCACCTCCTCTCCTTAATGTTCCATCCCATCATCTATCTAAAAAGATACTTTAGTATAGATGACTTGCCCTCTGAAAGCCTTGGCTAGTTGTTGCAATTAATTCTCCTTTCATGACTCCATAGCCCAATGGATGGCACTTTCTTGGCCTATCCCCTTTGCTGAAACATCCTGCTGCTCTGTTTCCTTTCTTCCCATTATTTTCTCAGTTCATGATCCCATGACTCAACCCAGCAACCAACCAACCAAATTATTTTAAACCTCCTTTGTGCTTCATAACTAACCTAACATCTCAAATTGAGCTTTCAAAGACATATCATTCTTTGTTTTGTTGGAGAGATCCCTCTCCGGGTCCAGGAGGGCTAGATCCTAGGGCCCCAAAGTGGTTCTGATGTTGTCTCATCTTTTGGTCTTGCCCATCTGGCCAAAACATGTGAACCCCAACAGT
>JAXQQM020084262.1:460000-479086 GCA_034641835.2 Pinus albicaulis | reverse complement strand
ACAGGCCATTTTTTGTTAATTAAACAAAAAATATATAAAAAAAGGGTCGACGAGTGGCCAAAGCCTATCAACCCCTCCGCATATCACAACATAGCAAATTATATATTAATAAGGGGGTTGGAGTCCATGACCCCACCGCCCTCGTATCCCACAGGACCCAACATATATTACGACCAAAGTTATATATCATGGTTGGGCCGTTATGAACCCCACCGCAAAACCAACCCACGTGGACACATCCATTCAATTCCAGTAGAGTATGGGGGGTGGGCTGCCCAATGCGGGCCTAGCCCCCTCAACGTACCACATATTAAATGGTGCAAGATTTTTTAAAAATGTGGTGCAGTTATAAAAATGAATTCTGACTTTAAAAGGACCACCTGAACCCCTCGCTTCCATTAAGGATCTACAACCATTCATCCAATGGGCTCCTTGGGGAGTTTTCCCAACACTTCATTATAAAAACTTTGTATTTCATAAGTGCGCCCAGGTAGCCAGGAGTGGGCACAGAAATAGAGACAGTGGAACCATGAGCACTGTGGACGAGGGGGATAGAATCATGATCTGAGCCCTTTCTAGAGGGGTCAGATTTTCACTTTGTGGGATTCAAGAAACTTTTATATGGATTATACACTTATCAACACCACGAATCCAATGGTGTTGTCCATTTCTTTATCAGAGGTCTTCAATTTCCGTCACTTTCAGATCTAGTGGGCTTCTCTCTCTCTCTCTCTCTCTCTCTCTCTCTCTCTCTCTCTCTCTCTCTCCCTACAACTGTCCCTCTCCCCTCTCTCTCTCTCTCTCTCACTCTCTCCGCCCCCCCCCTCGCACTCTCTTTTCCTGTCTCTCTCCCACCCTCTCTCTCTGTCTCTCTATCTCTCTCTCCCCCTTCTCTCTCTCCCACTCTCTCTCTCTCTCTCACCACCCTCTCTCTCTCTCTCTCTCTCTCCTTCTCTCTCTCTCTCTCTCCACTTACATCCCCCTCTCTCTCCATCTCCCCCTCCATCCCCCCCCACCTCTCTCTCTCTCTCTCTCTCTCACTCTCCTCCCCACTATCTCTTGCCTCACTCGACTCTCTCTCTCCGTCTCCGTCTCCCTCTCCCCCCCCTCTCTCTCTTTATCTCTCTCTCTCCCGTCCATACCCCCTCTCTCTCTATCCCCTCTCACTCTCTCTCTCCTACCCCCTCTCTCTCACCCCTCTCTCTCTCTCTCTCTCTCCCTCACCCCTCTCTCACTCTCTCTCTCTTTCTCTCCCTCTCTCTCTCTCACACACACACCCCCGCTCTCTCTCGCTCTCCCCCTCCCTCTCGCTCTCTGTCTCCCTCTCCCCCCTCTCTCTCTCCTTCCATCTCTCTGCCTTCCCCCTCTCTCTCTCCCCCCCCGGCTCTCTCTCTCTCACACACACTCCCTCTCTCCCTCTCTTGCCGCTTCCTCCCTCTCTCTCTCTCTCTCTCTCTCACACACACACTCCCTTTCTCCCTCTCTTGCCCCTTCCTCCCTCTCTCTCTCTCTCACACACACACACACTCTCTCTCTCTCCCACCTCCTCTTTCTCTCCCGTTCCTCTGTCCCTCTCTCTGTCTTTGTCTCCTCTCTCTCTCTTTCTGACACACACACACACACATAATCTCTCTTGCCCCCCCCCCCCCCCTTCTCTCTCTCTCTCTCTCTCCATCCCCCCCTCTCTCTATCCCCCCCCCCTCTCTCTCTCTCCATCCCCCCTCTCTCTATCCCTCCCCCCTCTCTCTCCCTCACCCCTCTCACTCTATATCTCTCTCTCACACACACACACCTACTTTCTCTTGCTATCCCTCTCACTATATCTCTCTCTATCCCTCTCCCAACCTCTTTATCTCTCTCTTTCCCACCCTCTCTCTCTCGTCCCCCCTTCTCTTTCTCTCCCCTCTCCATCTCACTCTCTCACCCCTCTCTCTATCTCTCTCTCTCGCCCCCCCTCTCTATCTCTCTCCCCCCCCCCTCTCTCTCTCTCCCTCTTACCCCCTCTCCCTCTTTCTCTCTCTACCCCTCTCTCTCTCTCTCCCCCCCTGCGCTCTCTCTCTCTCTCTCCCTCTCTCCCTCACCCCTTCCCTCCCTCACACACACACATACAGACTCCCTCTCTCAACTCCCCGTCCCCCCTCCCCCCCCTCTCTCTCTCTCTCTCTGACACACACATACACACTCCCTCTCTCAACGGCCCCCCCCTCACCTCTCTCTCTCTCTCTCACACACACACACACACTCCCTCTCTCACCCTCCCCCACTCTCTCTCTCTCCCCCTCTCTCTATCTCTCTCTCTTCTCTCTCTCTCTTTCTCTCACACACACACTCTCTTCCCCTCTCTCTGTCCCCTCCTGTCTCCCTCTCTCCCTCTCTCCCCTTTGCTCTTTTTCTCCCCCCCTTGCTCCCCCCTCGTCCACGCCATCCCCGCCCCCCTTCGCTCTCTCTCTCTAGATCTCTCTCCCCCTCCCCCCTCTCTCATTATTATCATTATCATCCCCTCATTATTATCCTTATCATTAAACAATTCTTCTATCATTTCACATGTACAATCCACATCATGTAGCAAACAAAAACATGTTATCAATTAAAAATAAAAAAATCATCATATTATCTAAAAAGACACAATCATTATATCATCAAAGAAACAATAAACATATTATTATCATATAAAATATGCAAAAGAAAAAAAAATACATACATAAATACATACACATTAGATATGCAAAAGATTTCAACATTATATAATGTTGCACTATATTTATTTCATTTAATTAGCATAAGCACACCATGACATGACATAAAAAAAAACAAAAATTACTTTCATTTAAATGTATGCAAAAAATACTCCATCTTAAACATTATAACTAAGACTACAATTTTGGATTATGGACTAAGAATAGAGCATAGAAATCTAACAGCACTATGACTTGGACTGGCAGGTACAGAAGGAGGAGACCTAGTAAAAATAAAAATAAAAATAAAAAAAAGTAAAACATAAAAATTTAAAAACATTATATGTTAAGGCCAAACAAATACGGAAGGATGGATGAGATACATTAGAGAATTTTACTCCAATATATGGAAACAAAACCAAAGAACAAAAATGAATATAAAATAACTAGCAATTGCACCTAATGTTGCAAAGGAAACGCCGTAAGGAACAAGCTAGAAAGAAATCAATTGTAATTAATTTGATGTTAAACAGAGAAATTAAGATATTGATTGTCAAAAATAGATATAAATTGTGTTCTCTCAAATAAAAACATTCTCTTGTGGCCCAATTTGTACACCTAAAAGCAACAACAAGTCAGGGCAAGGCAGGGGATGTCCTAAAAGCAACAATGAGTCAGGGCAGGGGCTGTCACTCTGATCCCTGCCCACTCAGTTCTTCTAGGCAGGCTAAGGGGTAGACCCTAACCCACTCCGTTATTCTAGGCAGGCTAGGGGTTAGTCTCTGAAGGTAGATGGAGAGGGAAAGTTGTTGAAGCAACAAGTTCTAGGAGATACAACTACTTACCTTAGCAAGTTACAGGTTACAGGCAAGCTAGATTGTTGGGCATGAAAAGATAGATTTAAGTAGATCAAAAGATATTTTAAGATGAATCAATGAGACCAGTGCCTTAGATGCCCAGGCGAATTTAAAATTCTTGCACAAATAATGATTAATGTATCAAGTCATAATATAAACAATGGCTGCCGGACAAGAGTTAGCAAAATCTTAACCAAGAAGCAAAAGAGAAGTTAGCAAACTCACTAACAATAATGATTAATAGCCCTTGACAGTTCTGAAATACAGGCAACAGTCACATGTAAATGTTCAGAAATTACATCAAGACTTGCAGAAAATACGTATATTAGGATATGGCATCAAATATGAGCATGAAGTTGACAAAGGATCCTTCCATTGAAAATATACCATGACAATCAATACACAACAGATCTGAAATCATATTGGCTATAAGAGGATGAACATATCTCCCTTAACAATCGTCTTACCTAAGAAAAGCTATGAAACCTGTGACTACAAATTATGCTGAGATCGCAATTATGCTCTAGTACCAGACCCCCTGTATACAGGATCAACAACAATCAAAAAAGTGCTTTACCCAGTGAAACAATGATGATAATGATAGCGAATCAGTTAGTTGTGCTCACTATGATTATTTTCCGCTTATGGAGATGTTAATTATAAACAAGAGCAATTTCAAGCCTATGCAAGCACAGAGATTAACAATGATTTTAAGTTTCGCACAATGATCTACCAATGGAGAACTTCATAGATTTCAAATAAGACCTTAAAGATACTACTGCTAACTCATATCAGTCCACTGTCAAACGAGATCGGTTTACAGTGATTAATTTATGTCATCCTACTTAAGTCGAGATCGATTACGAGATCGATTACCAGATGCAAGGAATCAAGAGCTGCTGCAAATAACTAACCTAGTAACAACGTATCAAACTTCAGAAATGTCATAGTTAGAAAGAGATCAGTTCACAACAAATGTATTTATCAGACCACTATAATTATTATATCAGCCCTCACTTATAACCAAGATCATTCAACCAAAGAGAAAGGAACAAGAACCAAAACAACATCCCAAGTTGGAGGTAGCAACTGTTACTAGGATTCAAGTTGGTCTAAGCATATGCACACAAATCAACATAAATTCTAAACAGGAATTTGGCTGAACACATTTGGAGTTCTATAGGATGGAATTTGACAGATTCGAGCTAAACTGCAAGTGTCATGTTTGACTCTGATTTTGTTGCCCGTCTGCTGCATGATTTTTTTTGGATTTTCAATGTATTGAGGGGTAAGTTTCAATGTATTTTCTCCTTATCCAAGAGCCATGGAGTCATGAATTATAAGAAGATTTAAATCTTAACCAAGAAGAAAAAGAGAAGTTAGCAAAATCACTAACAATAATGATTAATAGCCCTTGACAGTTCTGAAATACAGGCAACAGTCACATGTAAATGTTCAGAAATTACATCAAGACTTGCAGAAAATACGTATATGAAGATATGGCATCAAACGCAGAGCATAGCGGTCCTGTTTCGGCTTTTTCAGAGAATTGATGCTGTAATACTCTCTTGAAAGCTCCTCGAAGGGGCTGTCTCTGAGAAGCCATTCAAGAAGTGCAGCAGACTGTATCTGCCCTGTGTGTGGCTTCATCTCGTGGATCAATGGATGGGCAAATTCTTCCCGCCCAAATATGACTTTACAGAACATTCCACAGAGCATTTCCACGAGCAAGAGCAGGACATTGGCATCATACATGACGGTTGCAGCGAGGGTAGTGGCAAAGGAAGTGCCATTGACAAGAGCCAAGCCTTCTTTGTCCTGGAGCTTGAAGGGCTTCAGGCCTGCTTTCTCCAGAGCCTCTGGTGCAGACACTTCTTGTTCTTCACCGTGAACCCCAATTCGAGCCCTAACTTGGGGATTCCCAATTAGCAGACCTGCTATGTAGGCCAAGGGAATTAGATCCCTTGAAGCGCTTACAGAGCCTCTGCATCGAATACCTTATGGGTGCCCTCCTGGGGCGTCTTCTCTGTCCTCGGAGTCATCATTATTGCATTCAGTTCCTCCCGGATAAATGCATACAAAGGAAAAAATTTAGAGCCATGGATTAATGCTCTGCAACAGGAGCCTTCCTGCATGTGACTGTTGATGCGCTCCTCGTAAGAAAGCACAATTGCTGTCATCTCCTCTTCAAGGCGCTGCTTCAGGTGGGATTCGAACTCTGTTATCTGCTCTACAATTTGAATATCATGGAATGCAAGAATGGCGTCAAGAAATGTTTGTTTTACTATCAACACGAGGCATTGGCATGAGCTTATTGAGAGGATGTTCAAAACTCTGCAAGCCACCTGATGTAGAGAAAAAACAACCTGCAGGGGCAAATGCAATATCAGTATAAATAAGAAGCAAAAATTAGATTACTATGCGTGATGTGTGAAACAGCCACAGAATAGACAAGCTCTAATTTAGCAGTCCAATATTACCTCGGGGAAAAGGAGCAAAAGATTTTCCACACCATTCTTTAAGGACATGTGGATCATCGGATAGGACAAGGCAACCATCAGCTGCAGTGCCCCAAAAGAAAGGCACTGAACTATCGACATCCTGGAAATAAAAAATAGTTTCTAAGTCAAAATGCCAGGAAATCCACAATTTCTAAGGAACCATTTTGTTCAAATAAATACTCAGTGCAGCATTTTGGGGGTTATGGAAATCTGATGTATGAACAGATTCTCTGGAAAAAAGATGTTAATTGCCCATTTGATTCTGAATAATTATTTTCCCCTTACCTCTCTAGCCAAATAAAAGAGAACAAATCTATTGGAAAATAACTCATCCTTAAATATTTTAAGCAAAATAAGAATGTTGCAGGGCCTGGGAAAATTTCTTCCCAAATAAAAGAGAACAAATCTATTGGCAAATAACTCATGCTTAAATATTTTAAGCAAAATAAGAATGTTGCAGGGCCTGGGAAAATTTCTTCAAAACATTTGCAAAGGAATACAAACCATCATGTAAAAATTTTAAATGTGTTTAGCAGAGAGGTATTTTCACAAGCCAAACTCCTATATCATGTCCCATACATTAAAATAGTAAGTCAAAAGTTATCTTCCCACAGTCAGGTCCAGATCCCCGAACTTTGAGGTTTCCAGTAAAGCAAAAATTAAGGTTGAACGTTTGGGATCCTGATCTTGAGCCGCATAACTTGAATAACCGACGTTACAATATTGCCGCATCAAGTTCAAGAGATGAAGAAATTCGATCACCCTTATTATATTTACAAGCTATAATAATGAGGCCTATATCTTAACAATGGCTTTAAGAAGAACCATAATGTAGATATTCCTTATATTACGGTTTCTCTAGAATGGTCAACTCTCGGCTATGTGCGTCAACTATGATCAATCGTGTAAATAGTTCTAGCTTTTTGGGACAACCACTTGTAGCTATATGCATGTGTTATGGATAGCCATTTTTAATGATGTAACAGCCTTCTTCATCTGGGACACGAATGAAAGTCATGAATTTGGCAGGTCCATCTTGTAAATTTTCCACAATAGTAACTGCCTTACAATAGAAAAAGATGTAGTATATATTTATTGAAAGAGTTACAGGCATTTATTTCTAAATCTAGTTAAAAAAATGTTATATTATCTACTTCATTTCAGTATATTCACATTAGAATAGCCACTCGCCTTCTTAGTTATTATATTGAAAACCCAGGTTAATGAATACCGCAAAAACATCGCCGTTACCAAACCGTTGCCGTGAGGATGGAATCAAACCTCGTGTGTGGAAAATTCGACAAAAGACCACCATTGGATCGGGAAAATCTCTACATTTCCCTCAAAGCATCGCTAATTTGAAGGCTACCCCTCGCATCGAATACCTTCGGGTGCCCTCCCGGGGCGTCCCTCGCTTCCTCGTCCTCTAGAGTCATCATTATCGCGTTCGCTCCTCCCCGATAAATGCATACAGAGGAAAAATTTAGAGCCATGGATTAATGTTCCGCAACAGAGCCTTCCCGCATGTGATCGTTGATGCGCTCCTCGTAAGAAAGCACAATTGTTGTCATCTCCTCTTCAAGGCGCCGCTTCAAAGAGGGATTCGAACTCCGTTATCTCGATCTACAATTTGAATATCATGGACTGCAAGAATGGCGTCAAGAAATGTTTCCGTTTGAGGGCGCAGATAAGTGGGAGTGAAGGGCGTGTGGGATTCTAAATATGTGTACACCGGAGAAAGGCACCGAACCGTCTACATCCCGGAAATAAAAAATAGTTTCTAGGTCAAAATGCTGTGAAATCCTCAATTTCTAAGGAACCATTTTTTTCAAATAAATACCAAGCAAGTAAAACATTTTTTTGGGGGTTATGGAAATCTAATGTATGAACAAATTTTCTAGAAAAAAGATGTTAATTGCCCATTTGATTCGAATAATTATTTTCCCCTTACCTCTCTAGCCAAATAAAAGAGAACAAATCTATTGGCAAATAACTCATGCTTAAATATTTTAAGCAAAATAAGAATGTCAGCAGGTCTGGGAAAATTTCTTCCCAAATAAAGGAGAACAAATCTATTGGCAAATAACTCATGCTTAAATATTTTAAGCAAAATAAGAATGTTGCAGTCTGGGAAAATTTCTTCAAACATTTGCAAAGGAATACAAACCATCATGTAAAATTTTTAAATGTATTTAGTAGAGAGGTATTTTCACAAGCCAAACTCCATATCATGTCCCATACATTAAAATACTAAGTCAAAAGTTATCTTCCCACAACCAAGTCCAGATCCCCCGAACTTTGAGGTTTCCAAGAAAGAAAAAATTGAGGTTGAACGTTTGGGATCTGATTTGAGTTTGATAACTTGAATAACCGACGTTACAATATTGCCGGATCAAGTCTTCGCAGAAGAAATTCGATCACCCTTCTTATATTTACGCTTATAATAATGAGGCCTATGTCTTAACAATGGCTTTAAGAAGAACCATAATGTAGATATTCCTTATATTACGTGGTTTCTCTCAGATGGTCAACTCTTCTATGTGCGTCAACTATGATCAATCAAAGAATAGTTCTAGCTTTTTGGAACAACCACTTGTAGCTATATGCATGTGTTATGGATAGCCATTTTTAATGTGATGTAAATGTGCCTTCTTTCATCCGGGACGCGAATGAAAGTCATGAATTTGGCAGTCCATCTTGTAAATTTTCCACAATAGTAACCGTCTTACAACAAAAAAAGATGTAGTATATATTTATTGAAAGAGTTACGTGTATTTATTTCTAAATCTAGTTAAAAAATGTTCTATTATCTACTTCATTTCGTAGCATATTCAATAAGAGCTAATCGCCTTCTAGTCATTATATTCAAATCCCAGGTTAATGAATACTGCAAAAACATTGTCGTTACCAAACCTATTGCCAAGTGAGGATGGAATCAAACCCGTGTGTGGCAAATTTGACAAAAGAACACCAGCTTGACCTGAAAATCTCTACATTTCCCTCAAAGCCACCAGCTAATTTGAAGGCTAAATTTCGCATCGAATACCTTCTCGGGTGCCCTCCCCGCACCGTTCGTCCGTGAGTCATCATTATCGCGTTCGCTCTCTCCCGATAAATGCATACAGAGAAAAATTTAGAGCCATGGATTAATGTTCTGCAAGAGGAGCCTTCCCCGCATGCGACCGTTGATGCGCTCCTCGTAAGAAAGCACAATTGCCGTCATCTCCTCTTTTAAGGCGCCGTTCGGTGGGATTCGAACTCCGTTATCTCGCTCAACAATTTGAATATCATGGAATGCAAGAATGGCGTCAAGAAATGTTTGTTTGAGGGCAAGAGAGACAAGTGGGAGTGAAGGGTTGCAGGGGGATTCTAAATATGTGTACAATCGGAGAAAGGCACCGAACCGTCGCATCCTCGAAATAAAAAATAGTTTTTAAGTCAAAATGCCAGGAAATCCACAATTTCTAAGGAACCATTTTCATACTAAATAAATACTCACGCATTTTGGGGGTTATGGAAATCCGATGTATGAACAAACATTCTCCGGAAAAAAGATGTTAATTGCCCATTTGATTCCGAATAATTATTTTCCCTTACCTCTCTAGCCAAATAAAAGAGAACAAATCTATTGCTAAATAACTCATGCTTAAATATTTTAAGCAAAATAAGAATGTTGCGTACCGGGAAAATTTCTTCCCAAATAAAAGAGAACAAATCTATTGGCAAATAACTCATGCTTAAATATTTTAAGCAAATAAGAATGTTGCGTGTCCGGGAAAATTTCTTCAAAACATTTGCAAAGGAATACAAACCATCATGTAAAAATTTTAAATGTGTTTAGCAGAGGTATTTTCACAAGCCAAACTCCTATATCATGTCCCATACATTAAAATAGTAAGTCAAAAGTTATCTTCCCACAAACTCAAGTCCAGATCCCGAACCTTGGAGGTTTCCAAAGAAGCAAAATTGAGGTTGAACGTTTGGGATCCGATTTGAGTTAGTATGCTAACTCGAATAACCGACGTTACAATATTGCCGCATCAAGTTCAATAGAAGAAATTCGATCACCCTTCTTATATTTACGTTATAATAATGAGGCCTATATCTTAACAATGGCTTTAAGAAGAACCATAATGTAGATATTCCTTATATTACGTGGTTTCTCTAGGATGGTCAACTCGCTATGTGCGTCAACTATGATCAATCACGTAAATAGTTCTAGATTTTGGGACAACCACTTGTAGCTATATGCATGTGTTATGGATAGCCATTTTTAATGATGTAACAAACTCATTTCATCCTTCGGGGACGCGAATGAAAGTCATGAATTTGGCAGTCCATCTTGTAAATTTTCCACAATAGTAACTGCCTTACAACAGAAAAAGATGTAGTATATCTTTAATAAAAGAGTTACAGGAATTTATTTCTAAATCTAGTTAAAAAAATACCCTATTATCTACTTCATTTCGCAGTATATTCACATTAGAAGAGCCACCGCTTCTCTAGTCATTATATTCAAAACCCAGGTTAATGAATACCGCAAACATCGTCATACTAAACCGCGTTGAGGATGGAATCTAAACCCGTGTGTGGCAAATTCGACAAAAGACCACCAGTTGACTGAAAATCTCTACATTGCCCTCGTGCCACTCGCTTAATTTGAAGGCCACCCCTCGCATCGAATTTCCGGGTGCCCTCCTCGGGGCGTCCGCTTCCGTCCTCGGAGTCATCATTATCGTGTCTGGCCTCCTCCCGATAAATGCATACAGGAAAAAATTTAGAGCCATGGATTAATGTTCGCAACAGAGCCTTCCCCGCATGTGATCATGATGCGCTCCTCGTAAGAAAGCACAATTCGTCGGCCATCTCCTCTTCGGGCGGCACTCGGCTTCAGGTGGGATTCGAACTCTGTTATCTGCTCTACAATTTGAATATCATGGAATGCAAGAATGGCGTCAAGAAATGTTTGTTTGAGGGCAGAGACAAGTGGGAGTGAAGGGTTGCAGGGGGATTCTAAATATGTGTACATTGGAGAAAGGCACTAAACCATCGGCTTCCATGATCTCCCATCGAATCTCCCATCGAATCCCCGAGCAGCCATAGATGAAGCTACTCATTCTCAGAAACATAGTGCACCGAGTGGTTATGGGGGAGAGCTCCCCCGGAGAAGCAGAAGGGCTAGTGAACACTCCAGCGAGGAGACAACGAATTAGGGTTTCTTGCAACTCGCTCAGCTGGTTGGTTCTCTTGTTTGAACAAGCGCCGAAGCCAGTGGTCACACCATAGATATCTGCTCCCCCTTGGCTTTCTCCTGCACCCACAACGAATGCCTCTCAACCAATTCTCTGCAAAAACTGGTCGCAACTGCCTCGATTTTCCATCTAGGGTTGAAAATGTTTCAATCGTCTAACATCCAATCTAAGGGTTTTACAATATGACACGATGCACATCAGCAAAGTTGTTTTCAAATAAGGACGCCTTACGACGTAGATATAACACTGTTACTTATAGGTTAAGTGTTCGAACAAATACAATAAGTTAAATATTTAAAAATATAAAATAAAATCATGGAAAAGTAGGTGTACATCAAGAAAGACAAACGTAAAAGACATTTTCCAATTGATGAAAATACCATATATGATTCAACGTAAGAATTTTTCTATTGAACAACAAAATACCAAATATGATTCAACGTAAGAATTTTGCCATTGAACAACAAAATACCGAATATGATTCAACGTATGAATTTTTACCATTGAACAACAAATTACATTTTTCCATTGAACAACAAAATACCAAATATAATTCAACGTATGAATTTTTACCATTGAACAACAAAACACATTTTTCTCTTTGAACAACACAATACCAAATATGATTCAACGTACGAATATCAGATATCAAATATGATTTTGTTTGTTGGTGATTTTCCCATTTAAGAAAAATATCAGATATCAAATATGATTTTGTTTGTTGGTGATTTTCCTATTGAAGAAAATTTGCTCAAAAGACTGTACCCCACAACGTGACTTCGTTTCAGGATCAGGGCAAGAAATAGGTGACTTCCTTATTTTGAGACGAGGGCAAGAATATCGAAAGAAAGGTAAACGAGATCAGGTCAGGGAAAGAAAATATACATATATAAAATCGAAAGAAAAGTAAAAATTAAAAAAATTAATGAGATTGGGTAGCCAGAACAGAGAGAAATTAAAGATTAAAGATCGAAGGACATAGTAGATTAATGAAATTAGGGATCGAGCATAAAGGTTAGGCCAGGAAGATACTAAAGGAGGAGACGTAGACGTAGTTCAGAGATGAACTCACGTCTAGATCCAATCAGGCGTCGGAGGTATAAAAAAGCATAGCTGAGTTGGTGAGGGAAATCACGTGAGCACGGTGGCGAAGGTCAATTGCGGGAATGACATATTGATATGGTGAGTCATGGGCTTTGACGAGGAAGGAAAAGAATATTGAAAATTTAATTCTATTTTAAACTGAAGAATATAAAATAAATATAAGAAACACATACCTGCAACAAATACTCTCTGGTTCCCTCCTTCTCTCCTCATCTCAATTGATGACACAACGTCTTTCATTCGTTCATGCATCCATCCCTTCTGGCTGATGGTCAATTTAGTCTTTTATCAAAAACTAAGACTAAGACCCACCAGATAAAACACTTGCACTCACAGTTACCGAAAACATTGGCATTATACGGTTGCATATGATAAAAGAAGAAGAAGAGGAAGATGTACATATGATAAAAGAAATAGTGGAAAATGAACTTGGAACATATAGATGATAAAAGAAAAGAAAAAAGATGAACTTGGAACTATTCGTTGAGAGGCAGCTATATATATATACAGATTCCCTCAACAAAAATCTTGATGGAGCGTTAAAAGGAGCGGATCACAGCTTACCACCACAACGTCTATAACCAAAAAAAAGCTTGATGGAGCGTTAAAAGGAGCGGATCACAACTTACCACCACAACGTCTATAACCAAAAAAAAACCTTGATGGACCGTTAAAAGGAGCGGATCACAGCTTACCACCACAACGTCTATAAGAAAAAAAAAAGCTTGCTGGACCGTTAAGAAGAGCGGATCACAGCTTACCACCAGAACGTCTCTAACCAAAAAAAAAGCTTGTGATGCTTTTCAAGAAATTGTTTTCCACGTCATCTGGTTCAAACCAGTTGGGTTTTCTTAAATTTAAATTTAAATTTTGAATGTTGATGGTTGAATTTGAATTTAAGGTGTAATCTTTGATATCCGGAAATAATAAGTACTTTATTAATCTTGGCGCAGGCCCTTTCTGGTCATCTACCTTCTGCTGTCAGCAATTATGTGTGCGTTCCTCCACTGTTTCCATTTCCAATTTGACCGTTGTTTCTGCCCTCAATTTCGATGATGCATTCAAATGATATATTTTTTAATAATATATATCTTATTTTATTTTAGTTGAAGTGGAAATGTAACGTTTTTTTTTAAATATACAGAATTCTAAATGATATAATAATCATGAATGTTTATTAAAATAAAATTTGATTGAAAATTCAAATAAATGATAAATAATTTGAAATTACATTTTAATAGGAGTGTATTTAATAGGAGTGTATAGAAACGTTTGAAGTGAAAAGTGATTTTTTCTATTTTCAACTTATTCAAAATCACATAAATCATTTCATTTGTCTTTCTAAAATAATTTAACTTCATAATTTTAATTGTTATAGTACTTTATTTTAAAACTTTAAATTAATATTATATTTATATATTTTTATATTTTTATATTGAGTGACTTGAGGTTCGCCATGCCATAACTAGACCCATTCCACTCTTCGACTCCATAGTCTTCCATATTGCTCCACTTCACAACCGTGCTTTTCCAAAATAAAAAAACATGACCATGATTACAAACATATTTCGAAACAGTAAACTTGCTAAAGCTATTACCAATGACATATTGAATCCATCATAGGCATTTAAGCTATTCTATGCAAGTGAAATTCAATCTCGGATATAATAAAATTTTGGTATTTAAACATACATCATATACTAACAATGTCATTCCAACCATCTCTGAAATCCACCTCAACATTACATAAAATCATCGGTAAACCTCACATGGAATTTATCAGAACAACAGGAACTAAATGCATATTTCCGCCACATTCAGAATAAAAACCCTAGAATCGATATCTCTTAAATGCAGTAGTCATTTAAGAAGATAAAATTCATCTTTGGTCCTAGAAGGACAATTTATATATGGCTATTGGTTCTCCAATGCAAAAACAACAATTGAAAAAAACTTTGAAACTTCTCTGATGCAACAATGACAGTCAAAACAAACTTTTGAAACTCTGATGTTGAAGCTCCCACCAAATTACAAAATGCTTGGATGGAAATATAAAATGAAAGAAGAAAATTTGTAATCACTAAAAGCACAAGGAGGAAAACACAAAGGCCTCTATTGCATCTTAATTTTATGGCAAATGAAATGGGTCATCATAAGAAAAATGCAACACATCATATTACTTGAACGCAATATTTTTTTTCTTTAGTCGTCTAAATATTTTTTTTTCTTTATTCATTTTTGTAATCCTTTGTCTTGAAGAGAGGCACAAGTTTGAAGAAGGAAAATATCACACATTGGATTATTTTTAAATAATATTGTTTTTATTTATTTAATTTTTTAGTCCTTTTCCTTTTTCCTATTCCTTTATGTTTTTTATTGATTTTTATACTTTTCTTTATTTTCTATGTTGCTAGAAAAAATTAGGCCAATTTTTTACAATTTAAATAAGATTAATAGCGTTAAATGAGTTTGACATGTAAAAATTACCTCATAATTAAAATTGTGATTAAAAGAGTCCCTAAATTAGCATCCAACTGAACAAAATATCATATCTATGTATTTTTTTGTAATCAAATTATATTTGTATTATCAATATGGTGAAAAACACTATGGAACATCCTTTATTGTTGGTCATATTTGTAGAGAAAGGATCGTCATATGTTTATTGTTATATATGTACATTACAATTTCTTCCTATGCTATAGTTATTTCATTTTTTTAGGACCACTAAATGTTATTTCTTGGAGTTTAAGTAACTAGGTAAAATTTCCTAAACTCATGAGTTTTTCGAAATTAATATATTCTTTTTAAGTTTCAAAAAAATAAAGGGACGAGTAGGTGTTTATTGTTTAATTGTTCAATTTGATGGAGATTCCGGTTTTGTACTATGATGATTTATGGGAGCTTTCACTATCAAAATAAAAATAACAGATTGATTTGTTTTTACAAAACATTATAAATTGTTTAATGAGGTAGTGATTAGTTTTTCTACACCTATTATTTCAGTTTATCTATTATGCATTAGACATTTTTTATATTTCTATATTTGCAAACTTCCTTTTCAAATTTTATGATAATAATAATAATAATAATCTACTATTTTGGGTTCTTGTCAAGACAAACACCGATTTTTTGTATGGCAACCCTTGCTTGTAAAATTTTATGATACCCATGAGGTGTAGACCATTTGGTTTGAGTGGAGTTTAGTCCCAAATTTCTCTCATGCTCAAACCTCGTGGGAAGCGGTTGTGGATGGAATCCACTTATGGGGGAATTAAACTATCCTAAAGAGCATCCATGATCAGCAGATCTTCAATAATCTTGAAAGAACCATGAATTTTATCATATTGTTATGTTCATTTTAGAGTCTTGCCTATGTGCATTCTAGATTCCTTAATAGGTGTATTTCAATATTCTTTATTCAATCTTATAAGGTGGTTTCCATTCTTGATGATGAAATGAAAGAGAAAAGGAGCTAGTGGGAGTTGCACTCCCACCCCATGATGGGAGGCACCCACAAAATGAATGCAAGCATTGGAGCCATGAATGCCACAACTCAATATGAAGATAGTTTCCATGAACCATTAATACTTGTAAATTGTGATACAACATGAGCATGGCACCTAATCTTTGAAAGAATAAAGGTGATGCCCATGGAAATAATTTAGTGTTTAGGAGTTTTAAAAGTATATATAAATAATAAATGTAAAATGAAATATATTGCGAGTAGAGAAATCAAGAGGACAGGAGAGCATTTATCTTCAAACATATATATTTTACCTTGTGTTTCCATAAAATCTACCATAAAAGAGGTTAAATCATTCCGAATTTATGTTTAAACATATATATTTTACCTTTGTGTTTCCATAAAAGCCACCATAAAAGAGTGTTAAATCATTCCTCTCAAACCTCGAAAAAGCAAAATAGAGAAATAAAAACAATGAATTAATTAATAAAAATGCAAAAAGAATAAACAAAATCAAAGGTGAAAGTGAAAAATATTTATATAGGAATAGTAGAAATGCACTAAGCTTATGCATTGGTTTACTTAGGTTCATTTTCTAGAATCCTCAAATTATCCCCAACAATCTATGGATTCACATAGTCTGTTTTGAAATTTCTTGTGGCTTTTGTTGATGATGGCTTCTAATTTCCTTCCAAATAAACCCTAGTATTCCAAATATCATTTTAATTTTGGATTATCAAAAATTTTGAGATCAAAAATCATGGTAATGTTGTAAAATAACACAATGATTAAGTTGGAATATTTTCATAGGGGCTAGATATAGAATTTTGATGGAATAAGATCATAATCAAAATGATGAAATTAGCCATGGGGACCAAATAAAAAATATGTGTCTTAAACATGATCAACTTGATCAAAGATCATAATTTGAAGTCATGGACTACTACGAAAAGCCAATTGATTGAAATTATTTTCCTTATCTTGTATGGGTGATGAACCAAGAAATGTCAAAGAGAATATTAATGGTGAAGAGGTAGCTCACAAAAGGAAGAATATGGGGGAAGGAATGAATACCTTCAAATGGAAATGATCCAAGTGGATCGAACATGTCCAAGTAAAAGTGGCTTAAAACACAAAGGTTCAAAAATCAAAGTGTCCTGAATGTGGAAAACTTAATGTGAAGTTGAAGATCTCGTCTTTCCGATTCCAATGATGAAAACAACACTCAATTCCAAGTCTCGTATAAAGGAGCTATGAGCAACAAATTTTGAGGGTTGACTTGGTGATGTGGCGTACTAAGGAGGACATAAATTGAAGTTTATAGCAACCGGATTTTGGCCGCCCTCCGACCGATTACGGCGACCAGGGGGTCATTAATTTGACACCTTCGACTAAATTAACGACCCCTTTCAAAAAAGGCCATTTTTTGTTAATTAAACAAAAAATATATAAAAAAAGGGTCGACGAGTGGCCAAACCCTATCAACCCCTCCGCATATCACAACATAACAAATTATATATTAATAAGGGGGTTGGAGTCCATGACCCCACCGCCCTCGTATCCCACAGACCCCAACATATATTACCGTAGAAATTTATAGTTTCCCACCCTGGTTTTCAGTTTCTCGCCTTTATTACTCCAAAATAGTTAAATGCCCTTTCCCATATCCATACATTAAACCATCGGAAAATAAATTGTCAAAACACAAATTCTTGAAATTTTTCGGTATCGCCGGAAAATTAAAAATAAAAACAACAAAAGAATAAAACAGCCCATATTCAACACATCATAACACAAGAATTTTTTGGTCAAGGTGATCCCGGAAAACCCCCTACAACTCTTGGGGAAAACTAGTTCGAAAGCTCCTTCTTATTTCTCGAAATGCTTTACGTTGAGAGAAATATTCAAGAAAATAAAAATCAGCAAACAAACACTTTTACTACTTATCTCTTTTTCCATGCCTAACCACCGCCTCGTAAAATGTACAAACAAACAAAAACAACAAAAATAAATGCTGTACGTTCCTCTCGATTTGCGTGCCCGTAACCGTAATAAATGCAACCTGTACGGCTCTCAAAATCCGTGCACCGCAATTAATGCGATCCAAAACCTTGATTTGCGTGCTAAAATCGCTACAAACTCTCGCTCGTATGGCATGTTCCCCGTCCGCCTTGATTTCGTGCCCAATATTGCTATACGGCTCGTCGTACGGCCCGCCGTACGGCCTTGTTGTACGGCCCTCGCTGTATGGCCTTGCCGTACGGCCTCTCGCCTAGAAAACCGTGCCAAAAAATCCGCCCGTCGTTTACAACCGCTGCACTTGTCTTCACGAAATGTCTCGCTAAAATGTCGCCTTGGAATGCGTGCCAAGCCGCCGCCTCCTTCTCCTCACCGCCTCTCGCAACTTCCCTTGCTCTCTTGCTCTCCTTCTCCCAATCCGCCATGAAAGAATGAATGATCTTTTTTCTTCCTTTTCCTCCTTTAACCTAACCCTAAGTGACTTTTGGGGAATCCCTAAATCCAATGGCTCGTATAGATTGAGATCTAGGGCCGAGATTAAATGCTCATTTAAATCTCACTTTCTATTTTTTAATTCACCCCACTTTAATAAAGACCCACTTAGTCTTTTATTTCCAAAGTCACTTTTTCCTTTCTAATTTTATATTGACTTTATTAAAGTCCCTTTAAAATTAGACTTTAGTAACTTTATCACTTAAAGTCACTTTTAAATTAGATTTGACTTTATAACTTTATAAAGTCACTTTAGTAACTTTATCACTTAAAGTCACTTTTAAATTAGATTTGACTTTATAAAAACTATAAAGTCACTTTAGGAGAAAAATTAAATTCTTTTGGACACTTTTCCCAAGGCCAAAGATCAAAGCCTTAGGAACCAATTGTCCGCACCAAATTTCAACAATTACGACCAAAGTTATATATCATGGTTGGGCCGTTATGAACCCCACCGCAAAACCAACCCACGTGGACACATCCATTCAATTCCGCAGTATGGGGGGGGAGGGATGCCTAATGCGGGCCTAGCCCCCAACGTACCACATATTAAATGGTGCAAGATTTTTTAAAAACGTGGCACTTCATAAAAATGAATTCTCACTTTAAAAAGACCACCTCGAACCCCTCCCTTCCATTAAGGATCTATAACCATTCATCCAATGGGCTCCTTGGGGAGTTTGCCCAACACTTCATTATAAAAACTTTGTATTTCATAAG